>JBBYHH010174752.1:0-13803 GCA_038382905.1 Daphne laureola | reverse complement strand
AATTTGAGGTAACCATGGATATGACCTTACCTTACTAATACTTGAAGATGGATGAACTTTGATGAAGAAAACTCCTCTAAGATGGCACCAAAGTTTCGGCCAAACTTGTAGAGAAGGGAAGGAATTGTTTTCTTCAAGTTGCAACCTTCTTTTCTTGTTAATCCTCACAAGGAAATACTAATACCTTAAGAAAAACTCAAGCTTTTATGATTTAAGCTTCAAGAAATGATGAATGAAAGAGAGAAAAGTTGAGAGGATTTGGTAAATGGTGAAGGTGAGGGCCAGCCTAATGGTGAAGGAAGAGAAAGAATGGTTATCACAAAGGTAATCAACAAACACAACTCCTTAAATCACTCACCAACCCCTTAGACAAATGTTATTTACCCCTTTTAATATTAACCCTAAGGTCAATGCCTATAAAGGCTACTAACTTTCTCAAACCTCACTAATTTCGGAAGCCCTTATTTAATTAGGATTAGTGGGCGTTTTCGCCTAATTTTCTAAAATTACCATTTTACCCTCCGAAACTAATTTTTGGCAAAATGTCCCGGGATTTCCAAAATATCATTAATTGTTCAAATCCTGCGGAATGGGCTCCAAATAACTTCTCAGGTCATTAGAATGTTCAGAAACTTATCCATTTCCAATACTTAACCAAAACCGAGCGTTTTGCCCGTCGAAACCGTAAATTGTGAAAATGGCCCGGGATTCACGATTTCTTATAAAAATGTGAAACACCCTAAAATAGATCTCAAAAAAAATTCCCAGAATATCATAATCATTATAAAACGTGTTCCCGCACGTTTAAAACCGAGTCCCGAGAATTACAGATTTTTACCCTCCGGCAAATCTTCTTGGAAATTAACCATTTTCCAGGGGTGACTGTAACAAGAATACACCCTCATAAGCAGAGGGTGCGGTCAGAGATCAGATCTGACCGATCAGTGTGAGATAACGCGATACGGTCATAGAGGTAATGAAAATTGACGACTTGATTGGCGTCATCAAGTATAAAGGACAGGGCCATGTGTCACTGATTGATTCCAGGTGGTTTATATGAGAAGCCTGATCAACTTCTTATATAAACTACCTTGGAATGAGTGGTGAGACGTGTTTCATTGATCGGTTTTGGATAGTTCTATGAGGGGTCTGATCAACTTCTCATTAGAACTACCTTGGAATTGAAAGGTGGGACTGCGGGTGATCAACTCAAGTATGAAATTGAAGGAAATGGATAGTTGAATTACATCCTCCTAACCCCAGGATGGTGGGAGAGGTTCAATATAGAAGGAAGCAAGGAGAGGTGCCGGTAAATCTGGCAGATCAAGCTCGAATGACAAGGTTAGAGACGGAGAAGGATAATCATGAACCTGCCAGTTATGGGAGACTTTACGCAGGACTGGGATACCGCCATCAGGAAGGACAATGTTTTAGGTGCGGATCCACAGAATATTAGATTAAGGATTTCCCTTTAATATTGGGATAAGATATGAATAGACGATCACGGTTTTAGCCGTAAGGCTGGATAAACGTGTTCGAAAAGTGCAACATAGTTTAAAGAGGCTTGGAAACCTCCATAATTGATATGCGCAAATCAATACAATGATTTGGTGAGAAACACTCACACTCTGTAATAGAGAATAGGGGTGGAACCTCCACTCCATTTAAAGGTATATGGAAGGAAATGAGTGGAACCAAGGACTAGAGACAAAGCTATTTTCAGGAAAAATAACAGAATTTGACCCATCTTGGACGAATAAACTGTACCAATTGGCATGACCATAAATTCTGAAAAAAAAATTGAGCATATCCTCATGTGTCTCATTTAAGGAAAAATTTACAACACTAGATTTGGACACCTATGGAATTTACTAAAAATGTTTGACTGACAGCTGATTTTGCTGGAAAACTGCTGCTGGAATGAAGAATGAAACACCATAAGGTATGGTGTTCAGAATGGACCAAACCTTCATAAATGAAAGTTTCGATGATGTTATGATGTTCCAATGGGTGTGTAAGGTTATGCAAAGGATCACAAGGTGTCCAAATTTAGAGAATCGAGAAAATTGGGTCTTGCACCCTGATCAAAGAATAAGTAAGACAGTATGCTAATGAAGTTTCAACTGGCTTATAAAATGGGAAGTAAAGTCATTTTCTGGTGAAAACTCCCAGCATCAGAGAAGTTAGAGGATAATGGTGTAGGATTATTTGGGAAATGATAAGTTGCTCGAGAGCAAGTACAAGTTAAGGTTGTGTAGAGGAACGATAGTCTTTTCTTCTGGAAGCATGTGCTAATCATGGATAAAAGTTCATCCTCCCAAATGATTTGAAGAAATGGCATTGTTTGTGTTAAGGGATTGGAAAAGGTTAACATCACGTGTCCAGGTGGTGTGTTAGTGATTATGATGGCTACACCACTTGTATTGCCGACAAGGGCAATGGTGTGGTACATACTCTGTATATGAAATACGTTGTAATGGTATGAGTTTTTGTCCGGTAGGATGAGTGGTATATGTGTTGAGACACGTTCTCTATATATAAGATATGATTAAGGATCGATGAGGCAATAAATTGTTGAATGCGAATAATGATTTATATATGTGACACCTTTTGAGGTAAGTCTGATAAGCTTGGTTGTTCTGATACTCCAAGATTTAGAGTTTAAGGATACGTCGTGTGTTGAGGTATGTTCTATATGATGGGACCATATGGGAGCAGGAGCTCCATTTTATCTGATCTTGGTTCACAGTATATGGTATAATAATGGAATATGTATGGGCTAATGTACGAATGGTTACAGGAAGTGTTAAAGGTTATGGATATGATGTGAGCTTCCGTCCGTTAGGATGTGAAGATATGTGTATGGACCTCCGTCCATTTTGACATGAGGGTATTGGTATGTGGGTCCGTCCGATGAGATGTGAATGTTATGGAATTTTGAATCCCACTCTGTCTGGGAATTATCCATGTCGTATGACACGGCTGGAGATTACGTTTCAGAAGGTATCCGCTACACATGGTCACCTAGTGACTATGGCACGAATGTTATGGTTTGGGTTATAATAAAGGTTTTCTCTTTTGTGGAACACCATCCTGGTATTTCGTGATATACCCTTGGATGTCTAGTTCTGCTCTGTATCATGTTAGTCAATGATTCTGATGACAGTTCGGGTTTGAAACCCGTAAAAGATATGATCCGTGTTGGTAACAATATGGTTCCGCAATTAAGGTTAAGGACACTCTTCGAGGACCAAGAGTCCTAAGGGGGGAGAATGTTACACCCACCCTGGAAGTACTATTGATTTCCGGTGTAATTTTTCCAGAAATTGGTTATGTGAATTTTCTGGGACTTAGGAATTTATGTAAATATGATGCTAGAAATGAATTAAATGTCCCGAGGAGCTATTTGGACGGTATGATACGAAATTCTATGAAGGTATAATATTTTAAGAGTCCCGGGCCATTTTGTCAAAAATTAGATTCGGAGTGCAAAATGGTCAACTTTGGAAAAAAGTTGGAAAAATTACATGTTGGGCAAAAGGATATGGGCTGACGGTTTTATGAATTGGTTGGGCCTTATGTTGTTGGGCTTAAGTGAAGTAGAAAGGAAATGGAATAAAAAAGAAATAAGAAAATGAATAAAGAAAGGAAATGATTTTGGAAGAGTATTTGGATTACCTCTTGGCAATATCCAATGGAGGATATCTTGGATGAAATCTCATCCAATGGTTGTAAATGAAGATGAATAAGATAATGTTCAACATTATCTTAAAGGAAATTTATAAGAAAAGAAAAGAAATGTTATGTATTAAGAATATAAGGGATAAGGTATTAGAAAGAGGAAAGAGAAAACATAATTCCTTCTCTTCGTCTTGGAGCTGGCAGAAACTACTAAGGCATTCCATGGAGCTTTCTTCAAGAATTATTCATCATCAAGCTTCTAGGATCAAGTTTCATCAAGAATTAAGAGGTAAGGATGGTTGTTTAAGGTTGTTAATCAAGTTCTAATGGTTAGATTTTTGGAATAATCCATCTATTTTCTCCTCTAGTGAAGCCGAAATATCAAGGGATTTCTTGGCAAATATTTTTCAACTCATTTCTTCATCTCATCAAGGTAAGGTTAAGATTATGTTATGAGATGATTATTAAGCATATGATTGAAGGAAAATCATATATGTTATGATTTGAGTTGGAAAGCATGTTGGTATGTTGTTATGGAAGCATGATGAGCATGTTTTGTTCTTGGATGAATATGAAAAACATGTTGGTTGGTAATTTCATGTTAGGGCTGAAAATATGAAGGGTTTATGCATGATGAATTTGGTTGATTTTTTGTGAAGGATTGATGTTAGTATGATGTTTATGATGGAATAAGTCGTTGGATTAAATTAGAAAATGAAATTGGGAAATGTTGGTTGATGACCGAAACTTTGGGGTGATGTGTGATGCATGTTATGTTATTTTTGGTTGTTAAAGTATGGTTTAAATGAAGTTTAGGTGAAGAAAGGAAATATTAAGGGTTTAAATGAAAGATTTGATGAAGTTTGGGTTGATTTTAGAAATTGGCCAAAAATCAACCATAAAACTGAAACATTTGGGTGTTTTTGGTCATTTGGTGTTTTATGGATTAAGTGTCATTTTATGAAGTTAATTGGTATTTTGGTTAAGAAAATAAAGCTTAAGGAGGAAATATGAAACTTTTAATAAATTTGAGGAAAAGTTGGTTCAAAACTGAAAGTATGGGTTAAAAAATGAAAGTTTGAATGGTTTTGAGTAATTTGGTATTTTGGTGAAAAAATGTCATTTTATCGATTTTTCTTATGCATCATAGGCTAGTTAATGGCTAGTACTCGGGTCGAGGGTGGGGCCCAGTGACTGCCGGGGGATGGTACTAGTTACACAGTAAGATTAATGGTATGCAGGTACTATGTTCTAGCAGCTTACGTTATGCTATGCTATGTTCTGCCTCTCGCCTGTATCATTTTGATTAGGTTGTTACTTACGACAGTATGTTGTGTTGTGTTGTGTTATGAGGGGAACCTAGGATCTTTCACTGGATCTATGCATATGTATGTTTCGGTTAGTTGCGGTTGCCGACTGGTATATCTTCGGATATACCTTATGTTCCGTGTTCGTTGCGGCCACCGGATATGTCCCGAGTAGGTTACGGCCGTCGGGGTCTGTCATAAGTATTAGTTGGGCTATAGGAAGGAAATGATGTTGCTGCCAGATTGGTCTTCGGACCCATGCCATGATGGTCCTTTGGAACATATGTATGTATATTATGATTATGCTAACCTTTTCTGCAGGTTCAGCGTTTATGTCTGCTACTCTTACCGACCCTTACTGAGTACCTTTCGAGGACTCACCCCCTATAACTAATATTTTCAGAAGCTTACGGGCAGCATCCAACGGGTTAGTCCGCCTGGTTGACTATATGATGATTACCACAGTATCAGCGGTATCTTGCAGGATTTCCAGGGATAGAGTCAACCGACCCTGCAAGCAAGTATGTATATGCTTTCGGTAGTTACGGCTCTGTAGGTCAAATATGCAGGCATATCACATCGGAAGAATGTATAAGTTTGGGACACTCAGGAACTACTCACCCAACCGAGTGGGTGGTAGTTCTGATCTGATGTATTCGGTTAATCAATTACGACAATGCGATATATTCTGTAAAACCACTAACATGTTTTTGGGTGCAGGTTTAGGCATTAAGAAACTTGAGCGCCTTAAAACCTAAGTAACACGTTAGAAATAATAACTTCAGATTTTTTTTAAAAATGGCCGGATTTTGGGTCCCACAATCGAAGAGAAGTTCGGTTCTGCCAGTCGCCCCCGCCTTCCGGCAACGTTCACGACGCTTCTGCACACAACACACATGCCGGCCGGGGAGGGGTGGTGACAAGTTGGTATCATAGAAGGTCGCCTAGGTTAGTACTACGTATTGTTAGACTGCCAATCCGGATCACCTACACACCTAGAACCATAAGTAGGATTAAGGTTGATTAGTTTATACTTTACCTGGCATAATCTATGGCTATAAATGTTTTGGTTAAAACAGATATCCCACTAAAGTATTCATAAAAGGTATGAACTAAAGTAAATAAAGGATAAGTAAGGTGGCATAATGGAATAATGCACAAGCAGAATATACATCATGACATTGCATGCATACTACAGAGCCATTAGGAAACCGCTTATTGCTTTTGGATGAAAGTTGACCATTTTTGTCATACCATCTGTTGAAAATTACAGAGTATCATAAATACCCATAAGGAAAGGATATGATAACCACGGATGTATGTTAATCCGCTGGTAAGAATGATTAAAGGATTGGTTCAAGGGCATGGCCACCGAGCCGACGCATAAGGATATGAAAGTTACTATGTTACGGGAACCATCGGTTCAAGTTTGCTTTGGATGATAAGGATAGGATGAAAGGATACACCCTCATGAGCGGAGGGTGCGGTCAGAAATCAGATTTGGCCAATCAACGCGAGACAGTCATTGAGGAAAAGAAGGATTGACGACCTGATTAGAGTCATCAAGTATAAAGGATAAGGCCCTGTGTCACTGACCGATTCCATGGTGTTTATATGAGAAGCATGATCAACTTTTTATATAAATTACCTTGGGACGAGTGGTGAGACGTGTTTCATTGATCGGTTTCGGGATAGTTCTGTGAGGGGTCTGATCAACTTCTCATTAGAACTACCCTGGAATCAATAGGTGGGACTGTGGGAAATCAACTCAAGTATGAAATTCGAGGAAATGGGAAGCTAAGTTTTACCCTCCCGACCCTTGGATGGCGGAAGAGGTTTATGATAACAAGAAGCAAGGAGAGGTGCCGGTAAATCCGGCAGATCAAGTTTGAATGAGACGCAGAAGGATAGTCATGAACCTCCCAGTTGTGAAAGACTTTACGCAGGACCGGGATACCGCAATTAGGAAGGAAACTCTTTTAGGTGCGAATCCACGGAATATTGGGTTAAGGATTTTCCTCTAATATTGGTATAAGATATGAATGGACAATCACGGTTTTAGCTGTAAGGCTGGGTAAACGTGTTCGGAAAGTACAACAAAGTTCAGGGAGGCTTGGAAACCTCCATAGTCAATACAAAAATTTGATGAGGAATACTCACACCTTGTAATAGGGAATAGGGGTAGAACCCCCACTCCATTTGAAGGTATATGGAGGAAATGAATGGAATCAACGAATAGACACAAAGCTATTTTTGGGAAAAACAACAGATTTTGACCAATCTTGTACGAATAAACTGTACTAATTGGCATGGTCAAAAGTTCTGAAATTTTATGGGGTTGTAACCTCATGTATCTAGTTTAAGGCCAAATTTACAAAAGTAAATTTGGACACTTACAAAAGTTACTAACAATGTTTGACTGACAGCTGGGTTTGCTGGAAAACTGCTGTTGGAATGAGGATTGAAACACCATAAGGTATGTTGTTCAGAATGGATCAAACCTTCGTAAAGGAACATTTCTACAAGGTTATGATGTTTTGTTGTGATGTATAAGGTTATGGGAAAGGATCAAAGGCGTGTCCAATATTAGTTCAGAATACGTCATCGAGTACCAGTAGTCCTAGGACTCGGTACTGTCTGTGGTTGCTGAGTAGAAATATCATAAATTTACTCGGGGTGTAACAAGATGCGCCCGGAGGATGGGATGCTTCTTAGGCTCTGTACGGTAGTTTAAACTACGACTCCTTCCTAACAGACGGTGGTTCGAGTATGAAAAATTAGAAAATGAGTTGGCAGAAAGTATTGCCATCAGAATGGTATAGTACGATAAGTATTAGTTAGTAATTTGGTATCCGTAAGTACACTGGGTGTGCCAAATTTTAGGTTTTACCTACCAGATATCTGTGGAATCTGGCTTGGTAGTAAGGATGGTTGCACAATTCCATGGAAAATAAGCATGGAATGCTGTTTTTCTGAAAATATGCATTTATGGCCAAACTTGTGAGAATAAACTGTACCATTTGGCTAGACATTTTGAGATGAAAGTTTTTGTGTGGATAGACCTATCTGTCTAGTTTGATACAAAATTATAGAACATGATTCGAACACCTGAGGAATTTATTAAAAATGTTTGACCGATAAGAGGTTTGCTGAGAAACAGTTTTACTTGGTAAAACTGAAATGTTCTGTGTGAATTCCAGAATAGGGAATTACACCAATAAATTTTCAATTGGCTTATGAATTGGGAAGTGAAGTTAGGTGCTAGTGAAAATTCCCAGCATCGAAAAAGTTAGAGGATAATGGTTTAGAATTATTTGAGAAAGGATAAGTTGCTCGAGAGCAAGTAGAAGTAAGGTTGTGTGGAAGGACGATAGTCTTTTCTTCTGAAACCATCTGCTAATCATGGATAAAGGTTTATCCTCCCAATTGATTTGAAGAATGGAAATTGTATGTGTTAAAGGATTGGCAAATGTTAACATCACGTGTACAAGTGGTTTGTTAGTGATCGTGATGGCTACACCACTTGTATTGCTGACAAGGGCGACGGTGTGGTACATACTCCGTATATGAGATACGTTATGATGATATGAGTTTCCGTCCGATAGGACAAGTGGTATATGTGTTGAGACACATTCTCGATATATAAGTTATGATTAAGGATCGGTTAGGCAATCAATTGCTGATTGCCAATAAGGATTTATGTGTGTGACGCTTTTTGAGGTGAGTCTCATAAGTTTGGTTGTTTTGATACTCCAAGATTCGGAGTTTAAAGGTATGTTGTATGTTGAGGTATGTTCGATAATGGGGCCATATGGGAGTTGAAGCTCCATTATATATGTTGAGGTATATTCGATAATGGGACCATATGGGAGTTGAAGCTCCATTATATCTGATCTTGGTCCACAGTTAAGGCATGTTAATGAATATGTATGGGTTAATGTACGAATGGTTATGGAAATGTTAAAGGCTATGGATATGATGTGAACTTCCATCCGGTAGGATGTGAAGATATGTGTATGGACCTCTGTCCTTTGGGACGTAAGGGTATTGGTATGTGGGTCCATCCGATAAGATGTAATGATATGACCTAACTGCTACGGTTAGGGTAATGACACAACTTCCCTATAAGTATGTTTCATGGTCACTTTGTGACCTTTATGTTATGATGGGATATGACATGGGATGGTTATGATTTATGATGTGATATGTTTATGATGGGATATGAATCATGATGGAAAAGGTTTATGATGAAAATGGCTTATGGGAATGATTCATTATTTATGGGTTATGTGGTTCCGTGATCCCCATGATCACCTTCTGGAACCTTATGATTGTGATTTATTGATTTCACTATGATGAGCGATGACGATAGTTTATAGGGTCCTAGGCCCTCGTTGGTACCATGTTCATGTATGTGTAGGAGACTTTCGAGTGGCATGAAAGAAGATCACCAGGGGGCCGTCGTGGTGTGTGTGATGGAAAAGGAAAGGAAATCTACACTTGTACATCATGCGAAGAAAAGGAAAGGTGCATTGCATATCACGCATTCATATGCATTCATAATTGTATAGGTTGCTTGCATTAGTATAGTGCATCATGTCATACTAATGTTGTCATTGCAGGTAATGATCAAGAAACTTTTATTCTTACATACACCCTTACTGAGTTCTCTCAGGAACTCACCCCTTTCATTATAATTTACTTTTTCAGGAGCTTCTGATGTTAGACCGCGGAGTAACCCCGTTTGGTCATACTGTGATATTGTGTTAAAGGTACTGTTAGCTCCTATGGTTTTATGGTTAATGATAAAGGGAAAGGGTGGGGTGAGCCCGATAGGGAAAATGATTATGATATGGAAAAAGGTTTTGATATGAAATTGGAATATGGTATGGAAAGGAAAGAACAAAAGAAAATGGATATATTGTGAAATGGAAAGGCATGTCAGAATAATGAATGAGTAATGAAATGTTAATGGGAAATGGAAGTCATGGAAAAATGGAAAAGCATGATATGAAAATAGAAAGTACATGAAATGGGAATGTGCATTTTTTGGATTTTCTGGATGAGCACTATTATATATATATTCGACTAACAGTTAACCCTTATTTTTCTCATGTATTCAGCAGCAGCAGTAGTATTAGGTGCTAATTGTCGGAACCCTGCAAATACGATCACCTATGCTAAGATGTATTACCTATTAGAAAATGCCTCTGTAGATGTAGATTGCATACATACATGTAGATTTGGAAATACATTTAAGTATGGCCATGTGATGAAGTGATTAATGATGTTTGAAATGGATTATTGATGAAATCTATTATTGATTTTGTGAATGAATGTTTATTTTATCGGGGAGTACTTGCCTGAGGCAGTCTTCTTTCTGGTGCACATGGTCTGAGCGGACCTCAGTTTATATTATATTGTGAATTTTGTAAGGGCACGAATTTGATTGTTACACAGATGCAGGAAATAAGAATGTTGAAATTTTTATGGAGGTATTTGTTACATAGTGCATGAATTATGCGTTATTGAAATGCTGTGATCTAATATCACAAACAAGATAAGGAGGATGTGATCCAGGGACCGGGTTATGGAAACCACCCACCAGAGTAATCCCGTTATGTTAAGTGACCGTCAACACTGCACCCCTCTGGCCTGTAACCGCTTCTGTCGGGCTGTGCATGGAGGGGGTGGTGACACAAGGGGTGGTTAAAGGTGGCAGCCCTTGGTCAAAAGGAGGGTGGCTTTATGATAAAAAAAAAAGACAAAAGGAATAAAGAAAAAAAAGAAGAACATAAAGAAATGGAAATAAAAAGTAAAATAAATAAATAAATAAATAAATAAATAAATAAATAAATAAATAAATAAAGGCAAACTTACCTTTTTTCTTTCATCTTCTACATTGTTCCAGCTGATTCCATCATGTCTCTATCTCCACCATTTTCCTTTCTTGCTCCCTTTCCACCATGGTTATAGAACTCCACCTCCAGCACCCGTTCTTTGAGATTTTTGCGAGAAATCTCAGGTAAGCTCAGTTTCATGCGTAGATTCTTATGGAACTGAGTATGGTTGTTAAAAAACTCTATTTCTCCCCCCCTCTCTCTCTAGGGTTGAATTTGAAGGATTGTGAGTTCTTTCAATTTCTTCAAGTTTTTACCGAAGGTCAGCTTGAATCTGTATGTATTTTAAAGTACTATTCAAATTTTTGGTTAAAGTCCTCTGGATTTTTCCGTAAGTTTGTCTGAAACTGGACCTAGGTTATGGTGTGTTTGAGATAGGTTGAAAGATAATTACTAAAGTGTTGTATGGAAGCTTAGCTACACTTTTCGTACTTAGACTATTATCGTTTCGCCCTTCTATGCTTGTCCAATTTGTGTTATGAGATTATAGGCAATTTGGTAATTTCTGGATTATTGGAAAATGTGATGGAATGGTTATACTAAATTTCTATTTCGATGATTCCGAGTAACTTTTGTAACTGATGTTATCCGTGATTCTTCACGGTTAACTATATTCTGTTTCGGCCGCATTTCAGAACAAAAAAGAACTATGTATTTTTTATATTAATGGTAATATGATGGTGTAGGATGAATTTAGAATGTTCAATAACCCTGAATTACTGGTTAATTGCTGAAGAAACAACCATTTGGCCATTGTCCATTTCTGGCCGAAATTCAGAATGTAAGAAAGAGATAATGGTTGATGGAATCTGAGATGGAATTGAGCTTTTATGATGTTATATGAATTTTTGAAAATGTTCCGCAGGTGGGGGGGGGGGGGAGGTTAGTCCTCCTGGATTATGTTGGCTAAATTTTCAGCATGGTGTCGGGAGACACTTTTTGTGATGAATGTTGGTTAATGGAATAGGAATTATGTTTCTGGTTATTGTGTCGTTGTTCAGTAATCTTTCTGTTTCACGGGGTTGTATGGAAATGCTACCGAAATTCTGCCAGATTTTTTGGTCAACCGGATTACCTCGGGAAAGCACAGTAAAGGTCACGGATTGTCAGGTAAGGGCTCAACCTTCTTGAATAGGCATTACTGGGATGCTCGACGTAATTTGGGTTGGTTGAAGCTAGCCTCGGGCCGAGGGTGGGGCTCAATGACTTCCGAGACTAGTTATCTGGTAGGAATAGAGGTGTACATGTTTTCAAGCATGGGACTTGCAACTCCCATATGATGATGATGTTCTGCGATCACCTAGTGATCGATATGGATTTATGCCAGGTTACATGATCACGATCCGGGTGGTCATTTATGAGAACCTGATGAATGATCGATATGGACTGATGAGGTTCCGTGATCATGACCCGCGTGATCATTTCTGGGAACCTCATGGATATGGGCATATATTATGCCACTCTGTTCTGTTCCGACGACGGTTACACAAAACATACACCTCTTACGGGTACCACGTGCATGTTCTATTTTCTGAAATCCATTTGGTTGAAACACTACCATCGGGGGCCATCGTAATGGAAAAGGTTCTGATGGATTCTGTGCATTGCATAACATTTATTCACGATTTATAGGTTGTATGAACTGTAGTATACTACATATTGTTCATGCTAACATTGTCTTTCCAGGTATTATTCATTAGACCTCTATTTTTACCTAAGCCCTTACTAAGTTCTCTCGGGAACTCACCCCCTTATAATTACATCTTCTCAGGAGCTTCTGGTTCTGGACGCGCGGAGTAGGTTCCGCTCAGTCATTTTGTGATTTTGTACTTAAGGTACAAAATAGCTCCTTATATGATTCTGATTTCTGATAATGGGTTAAGGGAGGTGAACCGATTGAGAAATGATATGTTATGAAAATGATTAGGAAACGGAAAAAGTATGATATTGCATGATAGGAAAAGGAATGGTTAAGTCTGTTATGGAAAATGAAAGTATATGATATGGGAAATGGATTCTATGGATTTTTTCTGGATGAGCACTTTTATATATGACTAATGGTTAACACTCTCTTTTTATATATGTTCACCAGCAGCAGTAGTATTAGGTGGTGATTGTTGGAGTCTTATAGACCCGACCACCCGAGCATAGCATGTGTTCCCTATTGGAAACTTCGGCTCTATAGTTATAGAATTGCATATGTACATGTTGTTAAAAAAACATGGTTATGATTATGTGGATATGAGGGATGATTGCTAATTTTTTTGGAATACGTTATATGATTGGATGTTTTTTCTGAATTCTGATTATGTTTATGTTTATCGGGGAGTACTTACCCAGTATAGTAGGGGCATGACTCTTTTCTGGTGTATCTGTGTCGAGCGGAGCTCGGCTATTCTGTCATACAAATTTTGATAGTGTAGGAATTTTGATGTTGTCAAAATGCTATCAACCTGTATAATGTTAATGTTAAGGAAAGTGATCCAGGGACCGGGTTGTGGATTCCGCCCACTAGTTGGCTGTCGGAATGCAGGTTATGTTAAGTAACCATCGCCTCGCACCTCCGACCGCGCGTATGCTTTTGCCGGGCCGTGCATAGAGGCGGTGGTGACACCCACCTTATCGTTACGACCTGTCCTCGAGAAGGAGAAGCTCAATGAAACTAACTTTCTCTCTTGGTATCGTAATCTGAGGATTATCTTGACACAAGAAAAAGAAAGGTTATATGCTCGAGAAGCCTTTGCCCGATGAGCTGGTGACTACTATTCCCAGAGTAGAGCACGATGTTATTTTAAAGCATCATGTTTACTCTGTCGAGGTCTCTTGTCTCATGCTTATATGTTGGAATTCCCTGGCGTACCAAGAACTTCATGAGTTGGTATTCCTACTCACTACAACTAAAAGTAGTTGTGAGT
>JBBYHH010174643.1:0-13806 GCA_038382905.1 Daphne laureola | reverse complement strand
TTTTAGTATTTAATTTCTTATTCACTTGCACTTTTGTTTGTTAATTAATTCTCACAAAAAATCAATTAATCATTCTCTTATTTTATTTTATTTTAATAATTCACACAAATTGCTGGAATCACAAGTCCTTGTGGATTCGATCCGGTACTCACCGATTTTACTACTTGTCTGACAATCGTACACTTACGGTGTCGCGATCACCTTGCAGATGATAGACTTTCTCGGATACGCTTTGCGTGGCTACAGTTGAGGAGGACGAATGTCTCGAACACGCTCGCGGATGCTGCAGAGGGATACTTACATGAAGCCATATGGCAGTTGGAGAGTACCTATACTCATTGGCATCACTTCGGATATCGTATCATAATTTGGCTCTGCTCTTTTATCGCTCTGGTGATCCTATTATTATTTCTGGCTTCTTGTTTGAGATATTTTTTATTACTTTTATCCTCATTCGCTTTAAGCTTACGAGGTTGTAGGTTTTATTTTCATTCGATTGCTTATGTTCTGCGCACCATTAACGGTGTTGCACATTTTACTGTTCGTCATGGTTTAGAGCATTTCGGTAGACATATTTGGGGATGTGTTTCCCCTATTTGGTTGTTATTGGCAATAGTCACTTGAAATGAACGAAATCATTCTTTTTCAAAAAAAAAAAAAAAAAAAGTGTAGTTTTGTTTCTTTCACAAATGTTATTTTTTAATATTTTACAATATAACTCCTCTATATCAAAAGTTGTGCAATATTTTCCTTTCCTGATGTTTCAAAATTTTACAATATTTCATTTTTAATAAAATTTGAAAACAAGCAGCTACAGTAATTGGATGTTTTTATTGGATACCGATTGGTACATTACTCTCAAGTTGGTGTCCAATTATAATTTTTTTTAAAAAAATTATTGGTAGATCTATTAAATTATAATTTTCTCACCTATAATACTTAATAGAGTTTTTTACAATATGTGAACTTATGTGTCTTTTCTTTTATTGTTTACTTTTTTTCCTTTGTAAATTACATATCCTACATTAAATCAAATATCATATAATAAATTATCTTATTAAAAATAAAATTTTACCTCTTTCTTTTATTATTTTTGCATATCGGTCCCAAATGGAGTAAATTCCTCCAGAGGTCCTATAAAAATAGTTCATGTCATATTTCGCTCCTATTTTAAAAATTTGTTTTGTTTTAGTCCTATCCTATGGTTCAGTGTTCTATTCCAGTCCTTTCCGTCCACTTTGACCGTTAATTTTGACGGATCTATCTGAAGTTACATTTTTACCCTCCAAAATAGTGAGTTGGCAAATGTTTCTAGGGGGAAAATTCATCTTAATCCTTCCACGTTTGGATATCATACATCTCACCCATTATGATTTTAAACAGATCTGTTGCACCCAAAACTTGTTCCTTACATTATCAACAAGCAAAACAACATCAATTCTCGGAGTAACAACAATAGGTATCACCAACTCTGTAACTTTTCCTACAGTCAGAACATTCAACTGACCTTGTGTTGTTGTAAAGTTGTTGAAAGAGAGATTGTTATCCAGTGGAGTCCTCCCGTTAGGCTTCGATTTGCGAAAAGAACAATGGCGGGGGTGGCAGTTCTTTCTCTACCTTCTCCCTCTTTGCGGCGGCCCATCAGCTACTCTTCTCCTCATCTTCTCCCACCTCTGTCGCTCAAGATGATGAAGAAGACGCCCCTCCGTCGCCTAATTTTTCTCTCCCTCTTCCCTGTAATATCAGTTTCAAGTACCAGAAACTTAACCAGATCCACTTAAATAATTGATCGATGATTTTTTTTAAATAAAGCGCAACATTGGCCGTTTGATCAAGCGATCGATCGATCTGGTCTTCCAGATCTTGCGAAGCCATCTTATGAAGAACTTCGATGCTCTGCCCAGATCTATATCGGTAATCGCAGATGGAGTCACCAACATCAGACAGTAATCACGGAACCATAGGGAGGATTGGAGATCGACCTTCTGTCCAGAAAAAAGGGCTCGAGCGGAGAAAGATCTCAGGTCCGATGTGGCGCTGCGGCGGCGCTAGTTGTAGTCGCGATAGTGTTTTTTCTGTAGATGAAGAGACGATAGACGGCAGCGGACATGGAAGCGTAGTTCCCAAAGGTGAGCCTGTCGGGGATGCACGGAAGAGGAACCCAACAATTTCCATGACTGAAGAGGGCTACCAACAATTTCCATGCGGAGGGCTACCAACACTTTTCCATGAGGAGGAACCCAAAAGAAGAGTGGATGAGGAAGAGTAAAAATTGTGGGTTTTTTTTAGTGAATTAAACTTTGAGGCTAAAAATTTGGGTGAAATGTAAGTTAAGGAGTAAAAGAAAAAAATTCTATGGGTAAAAAGGTAATTTTAGTTAGATCAGTTAAAAATAACGGTGAAAGTGGACGGAAATGACTAAAACAGAACACCATACCATAGGATATAACTAAAACAGGAGAAAAAAAATTAAAAATATGATCAGAATAGGACATGAATTGTTTTTACAGGACCCTAGAGAAATTTATTCGTCCCAAATATTTTTTGTTCTCTACTTTTATTTGTTACTCCTAAAAGAATAAATCAGTTCTCAATTTGCTTTTAAAAAAATCATATTTGTTTCAAAATTCAATTTATCTTTAAATTTTTTCATATTGTTTATTTACAAATAAGGACGAAAAATTATTTGTTTTTTTTTTCTTTCTCCAACAAAGCTCTGTTCTTACATCTTACTTTTATTCTTTTTGTATATTGATCTCAACTCTTTACAATCTTATTTAAAAATTTCAACATTTTGTTTTTTCTTGTTTTCCCCTTACTTTCTCATTTCTTACCTCTTATTTTCAATTTCTTTTTCAAAGTTTAAGGTTTTCTTTTAATTTTTCCATAAACACGTGTTGTTTTATTTTTGATTTTTTTACGTATATTTCTACGACTATACCTTCTTTTTCTTTTTTGAATCTTATATTACTTCTCGATTATTATGTGATGAAATTGAATAGAAAATTATCCTCAATCCTTACTAGCTATTGTCCTTTTTTTTTTGTCTTTTCGTACTTGTTTTACTATACATCAATATAAATAAATTATAATTTGATCAAGATTATGCACCTGTTACGGAACACGGATTGATAGCTCCTCGTTCCTCTTTATATATAAATGACAACTCTAGGGGAAAACATTAAAAGAACTCGAGAGATTTAAGATTTATGGTGTGATTATTTAATGCAAATGAAAAACAAATCTCAAAAATCTCATCAACTCCCCATCAAATCACATTTTCCCTCAAAGTTCACTAATTCTCATCAAATTTCCAGAACTTAAAAAAAAAAAACAAGGAATCCATATCTCTCCCCCCCCCCCCCCCCCCTGTACCCTAAATACATCATTAGGAAGTAAGTATTCCATCTGTCAATCTTCTTACTTTAGTCTTCATATTCTTAATCTCCACAACCAGTCAAACATATACTTTCTCCGTCCACCAAAAATTGTCTTGTTTGATTTTGATATTTCAAAGTTCAAAGTTTAATTTAAATTTTAACAAAGATAAATACTGAAAAAAAATTAAAAAAAATATATTTAGAAAATTTAGATATTAAATTATCACACACATGAATTATTTGGTTTCAATGTCTAGACATTCATGGGAAAAAAAACCATAAATTAAATATGAAACTGCCAAGACAAATGAGACATCTTTGGCTAAATAATTTTGAGAAATCAACTTTGGTATTTAGGCGCATTAAATAGTTAATGGTATGTCTTTGCTTAGAGTTATCATTTATATATAGAGATGAATATGAATTTTTCGATATTATTTGTATAGAATACTTAAGGGTCCAAGTCCATTAATTTGATTAACTTAATCTAAAATACTTAAGTGTGACTAACTTATTTAATTATAATTATAAAAAAAAAAAATATACCACACAACTTCGGCTCTCGCGAGCTCTGAGAAAATCGTGACCTAAGCCGCCGCCTGGCTTGGGTCGCTGTTGTCGTCGGTGATTTCGTGTTTGTTCTCTAGTGTTGTCGTCCAAACGTGTGTCGTCGGCTTCGCCTCTCGCGAATTAACGAAGATGAGCTTGTCTAGGGTTTCTGCTTTTGGCTACCGCCGTCGTTGGTTTCTTCACTCCGTCGTCGGCACGGTGCCTCATCTTTCTGGATCGTCATTCAGGCGTCCTCCAGGCATCGACACCTTGGTTTTCCAGGCGTTGGTGTCGCTTCTCCCCACCAAGCTCCTCGTTCAGGCCGCGCGCTTGCCCATAACCATCGCTGATTTTGCTGTTTGTCGTCATCCACCGGTGGGCTCCGTCTCCGGTGGATCCATTTCAGCCTCACCTATCTGCTGGTGATCGCCTAAAATTGGGTTTGGTAGGGGATTTGGAGTGGTTGAATTTAATGCTAATGAGTTCGATCCCGCCAGATTTAGCGAGTCTTGGAAGCATTTAGTCTCATTTCCTCCTTTCGTTTGACCGATGATTGGGGATGTTGGTTCTGGCGTTTCGGTGGTCAATTGGATAGCGAAGCTGCTGTCTCTGCTTTGCTCGTGCCAGCACGTCGCTTTGGAGGTCACACGGTTATGGTCTGTTGTGAAGTCGGACTATGTTTGGTGCACTATTTTTTGCCCCCTTTGGTGTGGTGTGGGGATTTTCCAAGGTCTGGGCTTGTCTCTAGGTGGCTCCGGCGTGGTTTGTTATAAAAGTGAGAGCGTTCGAACTAGTAGGGTTGAGTAAATGCTCGCCCTGCTTGGAACCATGAATTTCTCGTTCCTAGACTGGATAGGTTATCGAGCTCCCCTGATCAACTAGTGGGTGTTTTTGGTCGAGAACTCGGGAGTTTCCCTCTATCTTGTCGGGTGTGAGGGTATCCCCTTTTTCATTTGTCTTATTTGTTGTTCCATGATATCCTAGGTTTTATTATGTCTTTAGGTAGTATTGGTCAATGCAAAAGGTTGGTTCTTACTCTTGTGTAGGTTTTGAAGGTTGGTTCTTACTCCACTGTAGGTTTTGTCAGCTTAATCACCAGTAGCACATTGCTCTCATGCGCCAACATCATTTTACTCTTTGAAAGCACCCGAAGGGTGTTGGAAACAGGAACCGTCTCTATCAATCGTTGCAGCACTTATAATGCCCTTAAACCTCTCTAAACAGTTGTGGGAGTCTGTGTGAGAGTCTGTTTAGCTAGAAGATTGTTTCATGTGTGGCATCATGTTTATTGTCATTTAAATATCTATAATAATACTAACTAATTTTAAATTAAATTATAATTAAAATAATTAAAAAATTATATCAATTAATGAATTTAACATTATAATTACAACAATACTAGCTATTAAACCAGTGACATTTATTATTGATTTGAAATCATCCATATTTATGATATGACTAACAATAAAAATTTTCTCCTAAGAGCCAAATAGCTAAAGCTTTTATCTTTAGTGTAACCTCTTAGTTAACACCCATAAACCTCCTGCTCACATAGTTACAAAATTAAAGCACCTACAGAAAGTAAAGTCAAAACTATCGCCGAACTCTACTGTCCATTCACTCCTATGTATCATCCATATGAAATTACATATGAAGATAAAACCTAAGCTCCATTGGAGTAATACTAGCCACAAGCAGTTGCATTTCATGTCTTTTTCCAATTTAAAATGGGTTGGTTTACTATCCCATGAAATCGAACAGTCAAATATCATGCATCAATAGACTTTTACAATGTCATAATTCACTATGACGGAACACATAATTAATGCTTATGAGATCATGGAAATGCATTTTGCTTTGCTGAATGTTTATACAACTTTGAACCCATCATCACCTGATTGCACCAAGTAAATTCGCTCCATCAAGCCTTGCACCATCCAAATGCTGTTAAATTTAGAAAACAGTAATATTGTATTAAAAAATGAATCGTGTTTTGTTATACTAACTATCAATGACAGATATTTGCTACTAATCTTGATTTGCTTACTGTCTCCCGAAGATTGACATGTTTTAAATAAGCTCGCTGAAGATTAGCACCCCTTAGATTTGCGTTGCTTAATTTAGCACCCTGATAAACAAATATCAGGGCTTAAGTAATGTACTGTACATTGATGACAATGAAGTAGCTTTTAAGTATCAGCTATCAAGCAAACACTGGCTTCAATGATATAATATTGTCAACGATGGATGAAAAGTTACAAGCTTACTTTTAGATTAGCTCCCTCAAGATTAGCTCCCTCCAGATTTGCATTTGTAAGATCCGCACTCTGAGATATTAAAACGGCACAAGCTGTGATGTATTGAGCAGTTGAGCTAACCAAGAAGTAGAAGAAAAAGGCACAACAAAACTATTAAGTGCAATTAGTAGGAAAACTTAAATTTATACTCCATGTATATTAAGAATATCTATTGACAATTAAATCAACACAAAGAGAAGCAGACAATTAGCGGCCAAACTAAAATCATCAAATTCAGAAGTTTAGGAAACCGCATTTGAACATTACTTTAATTTTTCTTTTAAGGGTGTGTTCGTTCTAAAAGAATCTTCAGGACTAATTTTAATTCTATTTTATTGTATTCTTAAATGGAAGAAGAATTTGAGTGTATTGTTTTGAAATTATTCCAAAAGAAGAATCTGAGTGTATTTGTTGAGATTTATCCAAAATATGGATTAATAATTTAATGGATTCTAACCATGCATAACCTAAGTTGGTTTGTGTGTTTGTAAAGAAAAGGGAATCCTTGAAATTTGAAAATGGTCGATCCTTGCTCTCCACACTGAACCAATCAAAGGATTTCATAGATTCTCAAAATCTCAAACAATCCATATTCCTCAAATTCTTCAACCAAACACTATCTTGATAAAAACGTTTCTTCTACCTCATTTACCATATCATCTTACTTCAAGTTCTCTTTCCATCATTATGGCAAACTTCTAATGAAGTTTGCCTTCTCTTTCAATTAATTCTATACAATCTTCAATAACTACTGTAATATTTTTAACTATCTAGAGGAATATTTTAAGGGAAAATTTAGAAAAGCACTACAGAGCCTAGTCAAACCTGTCAATCTTTTGAGGATGGAGGGAGTAGTCTAGACCATAAAGGAAGAAACCCTCCAATGACTGTTTTTTAGGCTTGAGCAGCAGCAAAATTTATTCAAAATGACACATAAGACAATCAATTCAATGAGAACGTAACAGCCAAGATGATCGGTCTACAATGTCAATCCTATGAGATTGTTTTAGGAGTCTTTTCTCTTCGTTCTTTAAGAAATTATTAGACTTGCTATTTTCTGAGTTTAATCACTCTCCTTGATGTGTTTCCTGCTTCAGTCCAATCTAATTAGAGTACATCTTTTGATAAAATCATATAATTCCAATAACTAAAAAAAACCCTAAAACCATACAGTGATGTTAAGTATTGTTCAGGTAAAATCTATGATCCAAGTTAACTAAGTACCTACAAAAAAATCGGTCACATAAACAAGATGCTTAGTCCATTCAATGAATATCTAAACTGCCATTTTCAAATTGATCGGGCTGCATGAGATATTTAGTTGCTTACATATTTACCATGCCATTGCATCAGTTACGACAAGTACCTGAAGGTGCGCACATCGAAGGTCAGCTCCACAGAAGCTACAATCAATCAAACAGGCATCTGCGATGTACATATAATACTTTTAGCATTTAAAAAATCATACTCAGACGATAACCAATCTGGATTACAACTATGACTTGCAATGAAAACAATATCATTGTGAGATGAAATTCCTCTAAGAATAAAATCTTTGTAAGACATAAGATTGATTAACTTTTCCAATAACTACTACCAAAATTACCTGCCAAGTTCGCACTCTGAAGACAAGCACCAGCTAAGAGAGCCCCTCGAAGGTTTGCCCCTGTAAATTCACACCTTCCCTAGCCAACATAGGATACTTTAGAACACATTTCTTAAGACCAAAAACATTGCCAGACTCACAGGTCAAGACTGTTGAACATCTTACTCACGCAGAGTTGCATTGTGAAAGATGGAGTTTTCAGCATCAACATCCTGTGATAAGAACAGTGTTCCAAAAGAACCAAAAAAAAGTCTCAGGTAAACAGACTATTAAGCAATTACATAATCATAATGGTTCTGCTATTGAGAGAAGCATTTTGAGGAATTTCAATATTTTAAAAAAAAAAAAGTCAAAGGTGGCGGGGGGGCACTGAGTGCTGATTTTAAAAACGTGAAAATTGTTTTTCTCCTGAAACCATTTAACATTGTTCAGATCAGGCCCCAGGCTTTTTCAAACTATTTTCATCATCAACCCTAACACTTCATAATTGGGTTTCCAGTTATTACTGAGAAATTTTAACCCGCACCCGTAGCAACACGTGGGCTGAGAAACCTCGTCAGATACAACTGAGAACATACAATTTATGCAACATCAGTGTCCTATTGATCCAAACAGCACAGAACTGAAAAACAATTAGGAAATCTAAGACTTACTCGAAATTTTGCACACTGAAGATTTGCGCGAGAGAAGAATACATTTTTAAGACAGCCATAGCTGAAGTCCACATTCGATAAATCCTGTGAGGAAAAAACAACGAACAAGTGAATACAAAAGCAGTCCTATCTCTTGGGAAATCATTAGAATGAGCTAAAAGGTAATCTAAATTACTCACTATCTGAGTAACATTTTCCTTTTAAGAAATCTTAGACTTTCTGTAACAAACAATCTGACTAGATGTATAATTATCATTCAACATCGAAGGATGACTAAAATACCAATTTAGAAAGGTCAAGGCCTGAGAGGTTAACGCCTCGAAGTTTGGCCTTCTCAAATTGTATACATTTAATGATATCAGTACGCGTTAATTCGGTCTCTGTCCCATCCGATTCCTTCCTCTTATTCAAACCAATGTTGATTCCATCTATTAGTCCCTGAAACATACATGGAAACATTTATCCACCAACTAGTAACACACATGCAGGGAGCGAGAGTACAACTGGCAACAGAGACATACAGCAGATGAAGCAGCTAAGCATTTGCGCTTTGCATTAGCCTCATGAATGAATGTCAAAAAAATGCCATTACATTACTAGATCTTATACCGTAGGCTCACATCCCCAAACCTAGAACTTTGTGCTCGCTTTTCTACACTGATGAGTAGCAAACACAAAGAAAAAAGAAAAGAAAAAGGCAGAAGGAGCAAACTTGCCACTTTTGTTTGTGCCATAGCAGAAATTAGATGCTATGGTTCTGTTTGCAATAAAATCAGCTAATAGCAGCTTTCAATGGTTGGAAATCTGGCACAGACATTTTCGATAGAGCGCAAACCAACCACTCTCCTGGATAACACAAAGAATATTCCATTATCTGGTGGGATATACTGTGAAAAGCTTTCTGGGAAATAGCTAAAATGTCATGATGTCTATGCTCTGGCCCAACTAGTCCTACTAATAAGTTTTTGTTCAAATAAACCATATTATCTTATTCATTGGCTGCAAAAGGCTAACGTTTTGTTTTCTGACAGATATTTGACACAGGAAAGGTGGATGACTTCAGTTATGAGGTTGCAACAGAGAAGCTGCCAGGATGCCATATGAGGTGGAGCTGATGTTGTGCTTATCACAAATCAGGATCTTTAAATGACCCCTGGCTTTATGGCGACTGATGAAATAGGACTTCACTTTGGATCAAGCTGTGTTAGGCCAAGTCCGTTGCTTACGATCAGGCTGATAAGCTAGGAATGATAACTTAATAGATCAAACGCACATCACTGGGTTAATCCATCAAATTTCAGATGTTGAGGGGTTAACTATATTTTATTCTTCTCTAATCTTTAATTGTAAGATTTCGACTCAAGTGCAAATGTGAGTGGCAGATTTCACAGAAAAAAACTGTAGTAGATGATTGCTGCTGTGGCACAAACATTAATGGCAAATCTGCCCTTTTTTCCGAGACAGACAGAAAATAGATACATATACCTCATTTTGATTTTGTAAATCTACACATTTCACCCATGTTCTTAAAATATACTCCTTCCGTCCCTTAAAACTTGCTACAATTTCCTTTTTGGGTTGTCCCAAAAAAGTTGCTACAATTCCTTTTATGGAAAGTTTTTTACACAGATTTCACTTTATTACCCCATATTCTCTATTCCCACTCAAAAAGTTATTTTTGTCTTATTTGCATATTTTACCTTTTTACCCTCAAGTCAACACACATTCTTTATCCACGTGTAAGTCAAATAGAAATAGTTTAAGGAGCATCTTTATTAATCTAAGAAGACATTGTCAACACGGTCGATACGTCAGTTTGTGTGGTAACCTCACTACTTAGAAACCAAAAATGAAACATTAAGATAGAAGCACTCAGTTCCAAATTTCAGCTGAATTTCTGTTAGTGATGAACAAGAATGCTCACACTTATAAACAGGGATGTGTGATTGTAACCACTTCTTCACGGTATAGCTGTAAGACTCATTGGGTTGGACCTTCCATTAGTGACAACTGGCACTTGCGCATACCAAATGTATAAGCAGCAAGACAAAGAATCAGCTGATTCATCTCATCTGACCATCATTTATATTGTAAGCTTATTATGAGCAAGAACAATATGCTGGTATGGAGGGCAAGCCAGAACCGTTACTGTAATGCTTGCTTTATGAGTGAAAAAATCTCCTGAACTGGAAACTAACTCTCAGTACAACAGGAAGGCTGAGACGGTCATAAGGACTTTGAGATAGATAAGGCTATATGGAAGCCTCGTAAATTATACCATTGCCAGCTAGAAAATAGAAGAGTATGACTCAATTTCCAGAGGCTTTTTCAAAGCTGTTGAAATATAAACTGCAATGCTGTAGTAGATTCAGCAGGAAAAAAGGGAGTTGGCAGTTATTTGAAAGAGCAGCTGCTCATCTACCAACAGGTGGCGCAGAAGCTGTTTACTTGAAAGAGATGAAGACAAGACTTTGAGAATAAACATAACATCTTAGTGTTGCTTTCCTTTGTAGAACAGAGTGTGGCAATCACATGCCTTCTGTTTAAAAAACCGTTCCCCCACTAATCGCTTGGATGATTTCCAGTAGTTCTAGAGAGATAAATTAAGTTGTCAAGGCGTTGCACCATAGTGCCCCATATTTAGATCAGTTTAACCACAGAACTAACAAGTTATGGTCAGAGGTGTCATAATTTTGTGGAGCTTGACAACTGTCAAATAAACTAGGAAATAATCCAGCATTTCATTAAAAGAAATTAAAAAATTGGTTCTACGAAAGACGCAGCATGCATAGGCCATCTTCATGAACTTCAGTCAAAACAGCAGTCAAAATGTATCAAGTCCTTGCCACGTCATTAAGGAATCATAGGTCAAAAGCAATATCAAGTGCAAAATGGTTGCAAATAAAAGTAACTTGAAAGCATGTAAACTGACTGTTAAATACTTGAACCAGGTAGCTACTTACTAGTAGCTGATAGTATTCTGCTTCACGAAGAAGCTCTGAGTACTCAGATTCTACCAAACTTGGAACAACACCATCTCTCAACCAATTTAGAACATGACGAAAATGTTTCCCATCTCTATCAACAAAGACATATCCCTGCAAGGACACAACGGGATTAGGAAACAGATTATATTAGTAGATGAGCACATATCAAATATGCGTCTGCATGATAAATTAAGGAATTCGCTAGCTATTATGCACACTCCACATATACAACCAGATGAAGCTTGTAATCTTTCTCCCTTGAAAAACATCTTGATCAGTTTGCATCAACCAAGATGGACTGAAAGCAAATAAGCATATTGACAGAAAGGAAAATAAATCTACCTTATTTGAATCCTGGCACACAGTATGCCGACCACTAAACATGGCAGCAAGCATAGAATCCGGCTCACGCTGAGTCAATGTATCTACAGTAGTACAAAATTTCTTCCCCCCTGCGCATAGTGCATGTTACTAACAGTTGACAACTACAACAACTTCTGCCCTAAGAAAAGAAGCAAAAGAATCGTACTAAAGGAACGAAAAGGAGAAGAGGAAACACATTACTGGACATTTCAGGTTTCTCATTTATGTATATTGTATCTGAATAATCCTTCTACTACGCCATAAAAGACAAAACCCAAAAAAAAGAGACACAAATTTGATTGGCTAGAAAATCATAAAATTTCCGTCAAAGTGAGAGAAGAGCGAAATCTTCAAACAGGTCCATTCAAAATCCTTGACTGTTGTTGAACTGATCACACCCAGCAGGAAAGTCAAAGCGCAAGAGAGATAGGGCAAAGGGAATTACAGAAAAATTAACATTCAAGCACAAACTAAACCAGGAAGCTAACCGATATTAAGACGGACAATAGAAGGTGAATCCGAATTCGTCATCATTGCTGGTTAGCCGGAGGATTGCGGCGATTGCCGAGTTAAAGAGACGGGTGAAACCAACGTTTCCGATCAACAGTGCCGGAGGTTTTTACAGATACTGCCATACTGGTGACTACTGGTTGGCTAAAGACTCATTTAGGCACTTTTTTTTTTTCCCACTTCAATCTAGATCAATAAAATTGATACATTTTTTTATTTATTATCCCAATAAAATTGATATTTATTTTGTCAAAAAATAAACTTTTATTACACCAACTTCACTCTATTGTATCGTTCATTTTTTTTCTCACTAAAAACAATTATTTTTATCTTATATGTTTATTTTATATTTTTACTCTTTGATCCATAATATTCATTAACCCTTAGAATAAATGGTACAATAACTAATATGGATTCAATATCTTTTCTCACTCTATTTAGACTCTAAAATTTAAAACAATTACAAACCCATCCACCAAACTTTCATCTCTCTCTAAAGTTACAAGTTTATTCCTTCCACGACTCGTCTGTCAATTTCCGCCTCCATCCGCCTCCACTCTCGACTACCCGCTCAATTACATCCACAACTACCTCGTCGACCTCCTCCCCCTCTGCATCCGTCGAATCATCTCTTGACTCCGATCTCGTCCTCATCGTCGACATCGCGAAACTCATCGCCACGCCGATCGATAAAAGCGTCGTCCTCAGAGTGCCAGAGTACTGCAACGTGAACTGCACTGAAATGCCGAAGACGTTCGAGGAATGGATCTAGCGTGGTGCCAGGAGTATGGGTACACGGAGTAGATCAAAAAACGGGGTAGATCGAGAAACGGATGGAGCTACAAACGAATGAGCTAGGATCTTTGTCGCCATTTCTGGTAGTGTTCACCGATAAGATAGTTGCGGTGAATTGCGCAGGTGGAACCAACAAGAGTTGGGCCTTGATAATTACTGGGGATTGTGTAGGAACGTCATCATCCCCCTCCCCTCCCCGGATCACCACGCGCTTCCGCACCGTCGCCGTCCGGCGGGAATGGGGTGGTGACAAATTGGTATCAGAGCAGATTTGATTTATTATATCAGAGTATGATTTTATATCATAGCATGATTATTATAATCAGTCTTCAGAATGTATATATATTATTCCAGGAAGGAATTTCCCCTGTTTCACTGATCATTTCCAGGATAGTTCTATGGGGAGCCTGATCAACTCATTGTGTGGACTACCTTGGAACGGAAAGTGAAGTTGTAGGCGGTTATTCTTTATATGCTCAGTATAATTATGTTTCAGGATTTTCTTCTGTGATTCTGGATTTCTTCTGCAATTAGGGATTTCTGCTGTAATTCTGAATTTCATCATATTTTATCATCAAGGAATGGACATCTGAATCTGATATCATGCAAGCTTGGGTAACCTCAGAAAGGGTTTTTTCTATTATGGTTCTGATTTGATTATGGTTT
>JBBYHH010174421.1:0-13811 GCA_038382905.1 Daphne laureola | reverse complement strand
TTGGAATTATACAAAATAGTTCCAAACAATTTCATTTCACATAATTGAGCTCTTTTAAGCTCATTAGTGCACTTTTACCAAAATACCCATACTTTGATAAAATATGCCCTAATGGTTTTTTCTTCTTCAAATGAGTTGAGGTTAGTTATGTTTAACTAACTTGAACTCACAACTAATTTTAGTTTTAGTGAGCAGGAGTATCATCTCAAGAATTTTTTGGTGCACCAAGGAATTCCAACACGGCCTATACACACCGTTCACACCATTGGAAGTTACTTCAAATTCTTCGTCATCTTCATCTTCTTCCTCTCACATTTCAAGGCCAAAATCATCAAGTCTTCTAGGAGAATTTTGGGTGAACATTTGAAGTGTCTCTTCAACACTTCCAGTCCCATTTCATATCACCAAATCATCCCTCTCCATTTCTCTTCTATCCTCCCTCCATTCTTGAAGAAAGGAGCAATCCACCACCAACAAGCAAGGAATGAGCAAACATATTTGGATAAAGGAAAACATATTTCCTCAATCTTTTTGTCCATGAGAAAGGTATGTATTTTGGCCCTATATGTATGTTCATGTGTGTTCTTCATCCTTCTACTTGTTCATGAAGAAAGAAGCATGATTATATCAAGAGAAATCATGCCTTGTAATTCGCCACTAAAGTGAACTTTTGTGATCATATGAACATGAAATGAGATACTTGAAACATCTAAAATCAATACTCATCCACCATCAATGATGAAACACGTGGCTGGATAAGAGATAGAATACGAACCTGATCAACTGACCCCTCAGAACGAAATAACTCCTCATAGAACTGGAGAGTCTTTGACTCAATCTCCCTCGGACCAGTGAACACCTGGCCCAAAAGACCATGGATCTGAGAGATGGCATTCCACTGTCATTGTACCATAGCTAACTAATGAAAAAACCTGGTGTTTCAATCACCCTCCTGGAACCAAAGTTGTTAAGCGCACTAGCTTCAAAAAGCCTCTTGTTTATCAAAAAGATCATATAACTCATCCATCAGAGCCTTCCTCCTAACCTGATCCACCTCCTGGAGCAATCCATTCCTCAGATTTTCTATCTCCCACTCCAAATAGTTAATCTTATAATGCATACCATGAAAGTCTTATCGATACCACCGAGACAAAGACTTACGGGTAACTTATAAATGATCTTGAAACGCCTATGCCCCAGATGAAGTATCATGAACCACTTGCTCATAGTTATCATCCATCATCCACATCTTCTAAAATTTCCACACTCATGATCAGCACACCACTTGCTGGTCAAAAAAAACTTCCACTACATTATTATCCGAACGCATGAAGAAAATGTTCTTCACCCAAGCCAACGAGAAAAGTGACTGCCAACCGGGAGAGGTGACCACCCAATCCAACCTCTCCTGAACCAACTCTTCACCCGTAAAAATCTATTCCCATGTAAACCGGAGCCTAGAAAAACCCAGATCATCTAACCTAGCATCCACCAATGTCAAGCGAAATCCCTGTATCATAGGCCGATGTCGGGGCCAGCCGCCTTGCTTCTTGTGAGACCATAATATCTCATTAAATTCCCCACTCACTAACCATAGGAGATTATAGGCATCCGTAAGAAATTTTAGCAAATCCCAAGACTCAAAACGTCGTGAAGGTTCCGGATGACTATAAAAACTGGTGAACTGCCAATGTCATCCCAAAGCATCAATCTGAATGTCAATATGATAATCGAAGGATGAAAATACCATGACATCCCAACCGGACTTCCAAAGAAGAGCTAGGGCATGTCACAGACCATCCGACAGAACCACAAAACCTGATGAAAACCAAACCAATGCCGAACCTTGTCAAATTCGGCCACCCTCTTCCTTGTTTCAATTAGAAACAACAATGAAGGATGAGACCGTTGGACCGTAAGGTCTATAGCATGAAGTATGGAGGATAGAGTCCCCTGGAAGTTGAGACTGATGAGGCTCATTGCATTGGTGAAGGAGACAACAAAGGTTGGACGCACATAAACAGGAACCGACTAGTGGAAATGGCGCGACAACTCATGAAACGGCCCTGCGCGATAATTCGCGTAACAATCTTGACTTCGGAAAAATAGAGGAGGAGAAGGAGAATGGCTAACGGTGGGGAGAGGAGGCAAGCTTACAGTATCGGTGAGAGCCCAATTGCGAGCCGAGAAGGGATGCGGTCAAAACCCACGCCAACTAGCGAACTTCGCACACCAGCCCTATCTTTGATGCAATAGAGGATGAGGAGGAGGAAGACCGGCCAACAACAGGGAGAGGAGGCGAGACTGCATTGCCGGTGAGATTCTGATCAATGTGCGCCACCGGGATTGCGTGCCGATGAAGGCAGCGGTCAAAACCCTAGCAAAGCTCTTTTTATATTTCCAATATTATTACATATATCTCTAATCTAATGTATTTTTTACTTTCTTTACAATTTGCAAAGTATAAAAATGTTTATATGTATTTCTTGTTGCTAAAGTTATCATCAAAGACTCGTGTAGTGGTGCTTTATACTCTCATCCTTAAAAAATACTACATATATTATTTTTTTATCTTTGGCGGTATTTAATTTAAGATTTATTGTCCTAAGTTTTTAGACATTTCAAGTTAAATAATAATTATCTACATCATAATAATTTGAAAGTCAAGTGCACTCATATTTCCTTAGCTTAAATGATTGTATTATCATAGTCTCGTTTTAAGTTTTTGTACTATGAGGGTCCCGTTTTAAAAAGTTTTATTCATTCATAGTTATTTTTGGATGTTTTATCATTAACTTTCACGGATTTTTTTTTGAAAATGATAATTTTAGCTATTTAAGTTTACTTAAAAAATATATTTGCAACCTAATGTTTTTAACTGAACAATTTAATCACCCCCAAATAATTATAAACTTAACAATTCTATCCAAAAGTTTTAAAACTCCACCTAAACCTACCACACCCGTTGGACCACCGCTGACCATCGCCAACTACTGTCGGACCGCCACTGGAAATTTTGAAACGGAAAAAAAAAACATACAAACGTAGATTGAGGCCTGGGGCTGCCATATCCCGACCTAGGTCTGCCAAATCACGGCCCCAGGCCACGATTCACTCGCCCTAGGTCGAGATTCGATGGCCCTAAGCCCTGATCTACACCCTGGTGCTTTTTTTTGTTTCGTAATTTTCAACGGCGATCTGGCGGTGGTTTGGTGGTGGGTTTAGGTAGAGTGTGAGTGAAGAAACACTTTTCAAACGGGACCCCAGTAGTAGAAAAAATTAAAATGGGACTACGATAGTACAATCGTTTAAGTTAAGGGACTATTGGTGCATTTTATCCATAATTTGATGTATAAATTTTCTAAATATATTTTTTATGAATTTTTTTCACTATTTATCTTTGTTAATATTTGAATCAAACACCAAAGGTTGAAACATAAAATTCAAATTTATCTATTTTTTTTAGACGGCGGAGTATAACCTATTTTCAAATTATAGAGGATTAATTTTGAGAAAAAATGAAACAAGACAGGTCAATGTAAAAAATAATAGTTTATTTGAAGAAAAAGAATCAAAATAAAGTTATTGGAGGTAAAGGCAACGTTCTTCACAAAGCTTTAACAAAGCTTTAGTGGGTTATGTATGAGGGAAATTATAAAAACAAAAACAAAACAAATCTGGGATTTAACATAATCTTCATTTTCCCCCACATTTTCGGAATCCTCCAAATTACCTATTGAGCTTTGTGAAATATACAAAAACCCTTTAAAGTCTAACATCCATTAGAATTACTAGTAAATTTTAGGAGTACTTACAAAATTGAACCCTCAAGCTTTTAGCTCTAACCATTATACCCTTAATTATTTTATACTCTACATTTGAATCGGACCCACCTTCCCACTCTAAAATTTTCCTTATTCACAAAATCTCTCCAGAACCTTCTCTATCTCCGCCAAGCTCGCCTCAATCCCCGTTCTTTTCATCTTCGGTGAAAAAGTTAGGGAGACACAGCTCGACCTCAATCCTACCTATCTCCACACCTCTCGCAGCTTCCTCTACTCACAGTGAGCCCATGAATCGCAGTCTTAACGGGTGGGCTGGACTTTTAAAGGGTGCCAGATCTAACCGAAGGGCACAACGCCAGAGGCATGTGAGCTATAGGGAGGCTCATGACCTTGAAGCCGACCTGGTGAATTGTGTCTTTTCGGGCCCAAGTCTAAAGACTGATCGATTAAGCTTACCAGAAAGGAGAAGAAGCTGGTCTAGCATGACATTGTCGATGGTGAGACTTGGTTTTTCATCTGGGGGTTACGGTACTTGGTTTTTTAGTGAAAAATTAAGCAGTTCATTTGAGATTTTGGTGCTCATTCCTCGGAGTGAGGTCCCAGCGTATGCCCTCCAACCATTGTGTTGATCTCTGTAGTAAGCTTATCTACGTCTGCCTTTATTTCTTAATCTAGGAAGGTTTGCAAATTAATGTTTCATGCCTGAAAGTATCTGTTATATATATCACAATTTCTATTTAGAGATGAACAAAATTTTAAGGTTGATCTTTGTTAGTAAACAACCCGAAGATAGCCGCTCTTACAGATTATAACATCCAAAATGAGTCCATGCTTTATTTCATTTTGAGGTTTAGAGGGGGAACCATGATCAATGTCAAGACTCTCAGTGGGAAAGAAATTGAGACAACCCGTTTAATTACCCACTAATGGGTAAAATCTATAGTAGCCCACCTGGCCTAAAACCCCCCCATGGCACGACACTATCCTATCCTAATGATGAAACTACCTTTCCTAATAAACCCATCAATCTTACATCCCAGGTCCCAAAAAAACTCCCACGTTCCTGATGCTAAGGCTTTTGGCATGTGTATTGGAATCAAGAATGGATTCAAGCAATAACAGTCAAATATATCTATAAACACCTCATTAGCCTAAACTTTTTCTTATCATAGTATAATGGCTCTAAATGAGAGATCAAACTCAAGAGAATCAGAGCGTTTGGTGATCAAGCATGTTACGGCCACCGACGGAATTTCATCGAAATAGTAAAAAGGTAAGAATTCTGTTGAGAAATGTTTATGATATTATGAGAAGGTTTTGTACAGTTATTGGTTCGGTCGGTTGATTTCGAGGAAAGATTCTCCGACGGAATAGTAAATGGGATGGTCATGGTTAGAATGGGCTTTGAATGCTCGGGAAAAGATGGCCCAAGCCCTACGGAACTTCACCGGAACCACCACGGTCGAGGAGAGAGAAAAATGAAAAAGAATGGTTGTTAAACGGCAGCTATGGTGTAGCCACGGCGGAGTGGCGGCGTACACCGTGAGGATGCTCTGCCTGGGTTCGTGCACCGCGGTAGAGGTACGGTGAGATGGTGGCGGTCACCGCGATGACCTGCTGCCTCAATTCGCAAAACCGTGACGATGGTACGGCGCTGGAACGACGCACGCCTGGACTGCGTTCTGTCAAAGTTCGCGAGCTGACGGCAATGACGCGGCGCTGGCACGGCCTCCCCCGCGATGAGTCACTGCCTGTCTTGCGAACGATGCGGCGCGCTGACGGCGGAGCTGCGGTGCTGAGCGACGCCGCGGGATATCTGCGTATAAAACAGGCCACGGATGCATGTTCACCGTCTTCTTCGTTCATTTCCAGAAAATTGAGCTTCTCACTACTCTCTCTCTAAAATCTACCATTTCTGTCACCCTAAGGTCCGATTTAGCTAGGATTTTGAAGGAGAACTCAAAATTCATGTGAGAGTCATGAAATCAACAACGAATCCATATGAATCAAGCCCAAAATCGTTCAATTTGAAGGATTTCCAAGATTTGGGCAAAAATCAAATTGGAGCAATAGGGTTCCAAATTGATTCAATTGATAAGGTAAACATGTTTTCTTGTTAATGGGGAGTTAGAAACATGTTTTACAGCTTTGAATCGAAGTGAATTGAAGATTTCGAATTTTAGGGTTCATGAGAGAGATTTTCGGAAATTGGGCAAAAATGGAAATTGAAGCTAAATTTTTGTTCCTTGATGGATTTAGGACAACATTAATACTTGTGATTTTGACTGATTCCAACCCAAGGTAGGAGCTAAGGTTTAAGGTTCCCCAGGAAATTGTTGAAACGGTAATCGGTTAAAACGAAGTATATTGACGGTTTAATTGTGTTTATGGATTGATTGCAAGTAACTTTGATGCTTTGGGATTTGTTGTGAATCAGTATCAGAGTAACTGGTATGAATTGATTGATTGTGTGCAGTTTTGGTGAATTACTGATAAAGTGTTGCACAGTAGTATGATTGTTATTGTTATGGTTAATGAATGATTGTTATAGTGAAAGAATGTTATTGATGTATTGAATGATTTGGTTGTTCAGAGCTGGCAGAGATCAGAATCGACTGAATGATAAGGAGCGGAAAGAATGGTAAAAGGTAAGGGCTTAACCTTACTGTATATATATGCTTATTGGTTCCCTCCTACCATGTATATACAGGATGCTTAAAAACCCGAAGGTAGGGCTAAAGGGCTTGTAGGTAATACACGGGACTACGACTCCCGATATTGATAAAGATGGAACAGCGGTCGCATAGTGATCAGGACTATTATACGAGGTACCAATGTCACGTTCTACGTGAGAATTCCGGTAGACCTAACGAATGGAAGATGTCACCTCCGCCCCGTCAGCATACGGCCCGGCGAGAAGCGGTCCCGGGGTTAGCGGGGGCAGCAGTGCGCTAAACTTGCAAGGATTTACCTGGTGCAGCTCATAAGTGGGAAGTTCCCATACAGATCCCTGAAAAACAACGCAGCAATACAGTTCATGCAATAACTGAGCTCCGCTCATACCAGAAATCCAGAAACAAGGCTGCCTCCAGCAAGCTCTTCAGATACATAAATGAAAGGTAAACATCCACAACGAGTATTCAACCCATAATCCATACACAATATTGAATCTTCTGTGTGATAGTTTTCATCATGCATCATACATTGTATCTACGCTACAGAGCTAATAGGAATACTGTTGTTGCTAGATAATTAACCATTAAATGTGCTCTTCTACATGATGGTATTTCAGAATATGGTCAACACTGATAGACAGCGAGAGTTGCATCCGGAGATAAGGGACGAGGATCCCGCTCTAGCAAGTAATGTAAGATGAAGGGTGCCTCGACAGCGAGTGACACCAGTATAACCCCCACCCCAGCAGGGGATAGACCATGGGAATCTGATACAGGTTTTGGGGCAAATGAGAATGTTGTTAAATAATATTTGGACTGGTCCGGGATTGGATAATCAGGAAGGTCAACCCTAATGGGGAAATGCAGAGGCTGCACATACAGTATCTATGAATCCTACCTATGCTGTTATGGGTGATGATTCTGATGATGAGGATTATGATGTTCACGTAGATAAAGAGGAAGATTATGTTGACTTGAGAGATGCTAATTTGAGCGTCCATCCTCATCCATGGAGAGGACGATAAGAAGCTATGCTAGCCGGTCAGTAGAGGGTCAGGCAAAAGTTGTAGGTGGGTGACAGCAGGAACATCACCATCACCCCAGAAATGATTTTGGTAATGATGATTTTGATGATGTTCCCAAGGCTCAGAGGCCTCAGTTGGAAAGCTCTATAGACTCTGATTGATTGACATTAATGGAGCGCTTCGAGTGTTTTAAACCCCCATGATTCACGAGCAAGGGCAGAGTGGAAGTAGCTGAAATGTGGTATAAAGACATGGATCAATTGCTTGGGAGACTTAGTTTTCTTGCAGATGACATGGTGCCTCTCGCTACTTTCTACCTCTGTGATTGGGCATATGACTGGTGGAAGTCGATCATTGCCACCAGAAAAGCAGAGTATGAGAGCCGAGGACAATGAGATCCTGCCATGACATGGGATGAATTCTCTCACCTTTTTCATGAAAGGTGGGTCGGATATGCTGCAAGAGATCTCTGACAGTTGGAATTTGATTCGTTGGTTCAAGGGGATAAATCTGTTGCGGACTACGAACATGAATTTGAAAGGTTAGTACGATATGTACCCCACTACCGTGGAGATGAAGAGTATAAAGTAAAAAGGTTTATGAGAGGTTTGAAAGCTGAGATACGAAAGTACATGGTGCCTCTGGACATCGTGAGATATCATGAGACTGTCCAAAAGACCCAAAAGATTGAGAATGAGGATCTGAAGACCCGATCAGTGATGCAGCCACCACGGGCTACTGGTAGAAGTTCTGGACCGCCGCACCCAGATAGGAGTAGCATAAGTTTTAGCAGGCCGGCACAGTAGGACAAAGGAAAAAGGAAGGCACCGTCAGATGATTCATGGCACTGCAAGCATTGCAACCGGTGTCACACTGGCCCGGTATGCTTCCAATAGTCTATTGCATGTCTCAAATGTGGATCTACTGATCACTGGATTAAGGACTGCCCCTAAATTCAGAAACAGCAAGCTCCGATGCAACCCGATGTGCCCCGCAGGGGTGGAGCACTACAGGTTGGCCCAAGACGGCAGACACCAAAACAACAACCCGAGTCACCAGCACAATAGCGAGTAAGACCAGGATTTATGTTTCAGATTGAACATGGTGGGATGGCACAGTAAGAGATACCCGAAATCCCCGAAACAAGTTGATCCCTATGGTTAAAGTACAATGGTCTCACCATTCAAATAAGGATGTAATTTGGGGAACGGGAAAGGATATGGTAGAACGATACCCCCAACAATAACAAAGGTTGAAGGAACTCTTGGAGGACCAAAATTCTTAGGTGAGGGAGAATGTTACAGCCACCGCGGTCAGATAACCATTTTCTGATGTATTGTACCCGATGGTCAGACTTCTTGCCCATCGGAGCTCGGATTCAATGTTTAAAGTATGAATGATGGTAATTATTAGGTTTGAGAATTGCATGTAAGGTAGGTTCTATGATATTAAGCATGTGATATTATGAATTGGTGAATGATTGTGTTATGAGTTAAGTCAAGGTTAAGTGTATAAAAATGCCATGTTTTGGGAGGTTAATTTATTTATAGAGTTACCAAAAGAGTTTAGATTTCAAATTTTTTAGGAAACCTCCAACTTAAGTCTATTAATTTGGGTTAAATTTACATGAATTATTTCAACCCGTAGATTCAGATATGGAATGAATTGAAACTAGACATAAAGCTCTTTTTGGCAAAAACAACAGATTTTGGATCATTTTGTACAAATGAACTATGCCGATTGGCTAAGAGTTTGGGTCCAAAATTGTTTTTGGGTGTATCCTCATGTGTCTAGTGTAAGGAAAAATTTACAGAATTGGGTTTGGATATTGATGGAATTTTCTAGAAATATTTTACTGAGGACAGGTTTTAGAGTTCCCGGCGTGATCCCGACGTGATGGTGGCACCATGAATCACGCCAGGGACTCGGAAAAACCACCAGCTAGGAATTCTGGCCTCCCGATGTGATCACGGAATGATGGTTGGTACCGGGCAGCCCAGAAACGTTAAAGAGCCTTAAACGTTCATCTTCTTCATTTTTCATTTTGCTCCATCTCTCTAACCTCTCTCTAGCCCAAATTCTCTCAACTAAAATCTCCATTTTTAAACCCCAAATCACAAGGAAATGGTGGATTTATCCAAGGATTGTTGAGGAAACAAAATTTCAACAAGGATTAGGCTTCAACAACAACAAATCAACAGATTTGTGATTTGGGCAAAAATCAAAGGTTTGTATTTTTGAACTTCCTTGTTGTATTTGAAGTGGTAATCATGTTCTAATGATTTAGTTGAGCTAGGAACATATTTTACATCACCAATTAGGGATGAATTGGAAGATTCAAATTTTAGGGTTCACGGTTGGTGATGAATGAATTTTAGGGGAATATTTAATTAAGGTCAAATTAGTGTTTTTGGGTAGTTTTAGAGCAATATTAATACTTGGACTTATGTCCAACTGTTGCTTAATCATGGAGCTAAGGAAATGTTCAAAGGAATTGATATAAAATTGAAGTTCCTTATTTTGATGAATTAGGGATTCAATTATGTTTATATGATGATTCTAAGCAACCTTAATTCTTGGAGTGGGTTGTGAATCATTGCATATGACAACGTTATGGATTAAGTCTCAAAATTAGGCAATTTCCTGAAATGATGGATATTGATGGAAAGTGAAATGTTAGAGTATGGATGGTAATGTTCCTAGGCATGCTACTTATGTGTGAAATGACATTGAAAATGGATAGGAAACCATTGGTGCATGAATTGGCATAAAAGGGAAAAAGATTCTGGAAAAGTGATCGGACTAAGGATTTCAGATTTGCATTGCTATTGCTTCCAGGTAATGGTTCAACCTTCTTAAATATGCATTGCATAGTGCTATTTAGGTTGGTTGAGATTATTCTTGGACCAGTGGTGGGGTCTATGACTGGTTCTATGGTAGAGATAGAGGTGTGTAGGTACATGAGGCGTGCAATGGTTCTGTGCGTCTTCGTGACCACTGAACCCAATAATTGCGATGTGATGTGTCATGGTTCTTGAGTCTTTGTGACCCCAAACTTAGTGGGTGTGACACAATGTGTCATGGTTCCGTGAGTCTGTGTGACCACTGAACCCTCTATTTGTGACACGGTGATGTGATTGTGATGTGACGGTTATGTGCGTTCGTATGACCACCGAACCTTATGTGTATGATGTGATGGGATGGTTCCGTACATCTATGTGATCACCGAACCCTATGTGTGTGATATGATGGTTTTGTGCATTTGTGTGACCACTGAATCTTTATGTGTGTGATGTGATGTGATTCCGCTATTAGAGTGATGACGACGGTTATAAAGGGTCCTAGGCCCTCCCTGGTACCATGCGTATGTGTGTGATTGTGTGAAGATGTGATACTCCCTATGATATGAAAGAGGATCACGTGAGGCCGTCGTGGTGTGTGGGATGGACTAGGATTTGTACTCTGGTACATCATGCGAAGAATGTGTGCATTGCATACATGCATTCATATGCATCACGTTTATTTAGGACATTGCATTAGTATAGTGCCTCTTGTCATACTAACATTGTCTTTGCAGGTATATCGTGAAGAAAACATTTATTTCTACCTAAGCCCTTACTGAGTTCTCTCGAGAACTCACCCCCCTTACATTTATATATTTCAGGAGCTTCAGGTTCTGGGCCCGCAGAGTAGTTTCCTGCTTAGCCATATTGTCTTTAGTACCATAGGTACATTTAGATTTTTATGTGTTGTGATATGTGATAACGGGTAATTGGGGGGTGAACCGATGAGAAAGGATAAGTGTGATAATGGAAAAGTTCATGAAAAGGAAAGGTTATGGGAAGAAATAGCATATTTATGAAAATGGGTTATGTACATGGGTTGTGGATCTTTTGGAGAGCACATTGTAAATGGTACTAACGGTTAAATTTCATTGTTTTTATTAAGCAACTAGCAGCAGCAGTAGTAGTTACACCGGGCTCCCTTGTCGGCTTCTAATTAACCCGACATCCCATGCATAGTATGTACTTCCTATTAGCTATTTTGGGAAAAGCTCTGTAGCGTAGACTGCATGATCATGTAGATTTTGGAACTAAGTGTTGAAATGTACATATAGTTGAAATTCTGGAATTCTAAGAAGTGCATATATGTTGTGGATCATGTTTGAAGTATATGGATGTTTAATTATTGGGAAGTGCTTACCTGAGGCAGCCTTCTGTCGGAGTATCTGGACTGAGTGGAGCTCAGTATATTTGTATCTGTTGTGAAATTTTGGAGGTGCAGGTACAAGGAAAGCAGTTTTCTGAAATTACATTTTTTGGGTCATCTTGGCCGAATAAACTGCACCATTTGGCTGAGCCAAATTATCTGAAAAGTTTTGTGATTACAGCTCTGTGTGTCTAATTTACTAAGGAATTTTCGGGTTGTGATTTGGATATCTGTAGAATTTTCTATAAATGTTTAAGTGTCAGGTGGTCAGAAATTCTGTTATAGCCATAAACTGTATTATGGACCTGGAAGTGGTTTAAACCCACATATTGGCTGCACATTAAAGGAAGCTCAGTTTAGTCACCACCACCCTTCTGGCCCCCAGTCTACTTACCACCAGGTCATGCTAGGAGCGGGTTGTGACAAACCGCACCATGTATCTCTCAATACTTTCATCATAATTCTACTTAATCTTAAGCACCCACTTATTTTCAATGGCTTTTCTCCTAGGAGGAAGATTTGACAACTCCTACACATAATTCTTACACATTGAGTCCAATTCCTCATGCATTGCTTTTAGCCATTCATATTTTTATGAACCTTCAAGAGCTTCTTTGATGTAGCTTGGTTCATCAACTTCTGATGCAATCAAGTAAGTTTCACCCTCCGATAGTCCCCATCTTTTGCGTTCTTTAGATGCCCTATTTGATCTTCTCAAAGGAGGATTGAATGGAGCAACCTCTTGATGCATTGGAGGTACATCCATATGGACATCCTCCTGTGGAGGCAACTCATGCACTCCCTCTTAAGGAACTTCATTTAGCTCTTTATTATTCTTAACCCCCTCTTGAACAGGTGTATCCACATGTGGATTCCGTTTAATTTATTGCACTTGGTTTGGAACCACATTTGGTGTCACAACTCCAATAGGTTGAGATATTCCCACTAGAATAGATACATCTTGTGCAATTGTTTGATCCTCTTCAAGGACTAGACCATAAGAGTTTATGTCTTTACATTCACCAACTTTAGGAAACTCACATTCTACAAAGTTGGCATTCCTGGCCTCAAAAACCAAACCATTCTTGTGACTTATGTCCAAGAACACATAGCCCCTCGATTCTATACAATAACCCAAAAAAGCACATTGCTTCCCCCTCTGTCCCAACTTTCCCAATGGATAGTCTGAGACATGTACATAGGCCAAACACCTCTAAGGATGCATATAGCTCAAGTTTTCTTTCCATAACTCATATGGAGTAGTGTCAATGTTCTTTGTTGAGACCCGGACTTCCGTCCGTATCACAACTGAAGAAATTACAAAGATAAAGGACTGAAGTGTAAATAAGTAGGAAACTGAGGTAATATATTGGAAATATTATAGAATTGAAACTAAGATCGGGAGAAAATAACTGATAAAAGATGGATGAATCTTTTTAAGGGGGAGAGAATGATGTGAACCTAAGAAGCACCAAACCCACAAAAAAGATCAAGCTTGAAGTGAAGTCCAATTAAAGTAACAAATAGAGTATTTTGAGGAAGAAGGTTCAAGGATAAGCTCCAAATGAGGCCTCGGTGTGAGATTGTTTTACGGGCAAGGCAACTCCCGCCACATTCATGTGCGCCACACACCATTTGAGAACCCCACATACCACCTTGAGCCATCCAACACAAGTGCACTCAACTTGGGATCAACCACCATCTTCCCCAACATCCCACGCACCAAGGAGTAACTCCCACGCACTGGCTTTACATTCAAGCACCCACACACGCCCGAAGTGAAGTTCACGTTCCAACATGTGCCTACACGCCATCCCAAAGTTGGAAAAGACTTAGCTATGAAATTTGAAGTAGTAGTAAGTATTAGAACTGATTTTGAATGTCAAAGACAAGCCTACCCTATTTTAAGGAAGGTTGTGTTCTAGCCAACCATAAATCAAGGAGGCTTGCCTCCTAGGGAACCTTAGCCCTTTTTAGCCCACCATCCTACCTCCCTCCTTGTCCCTAATAGCCGGCCTCACCTTGTTACCACCCGCCTTGGACCCTTGGTAGAATTTATTATTTCTCACTATGTAATTTTGCCGGGAATTGATTCTGTAAATTCCCGGGCAATTAAT
>JBBYHH010174310.1:0-13812 GCA_038382905.1 Daphne laureola | reverse complement strand
ATGATGATTTCACAGATATGACTGATGACAATGAGATTGATGATGAAGATGTTGATGCTCTTATCACCGATGCCGGGGAGGATGCCGAAAATGATGACTCGGATGATGAAAGAAGGCACCCCCAAGCACGAAGACTACGGTCAGAAGTTGTTGTTCCTGACCGATCTGCTCACAGTCAGGTACAGGTTATCGGTGAGCGACGAGGTGAGCATCGTCGCCGGACAGCAAATGATGATGATGAAGATGCACTGAGGGCCCAGAGGTCCCGAACACAGGGTGCCACGGGTATAAAAAGTTTAATAATGTTGGAGCGCTTTCAGCACTTGGACCCCCCAAGATTTACAGGTAACAAAGGATCGGAGTCCGCGGAGGCATGGCACACGGATATGGAAAGGCTACTTGAGAGGATAGGTTTTTCCTCCTAAGATATGGTTACATTGTCCACGTTCAACCTTCGTGACCGAGCATACGCTTGGTAGAAAGACATTACTGAAGGTAGGAGGGATCCGTATGTCCTGAAAGGATGACGAGACCCTGGAGTTACATGGAAAGAGTTCACCAAGATGTTTCATGAGCGGTGGGTAGGTTATGCTGCCCAAGATCTCCACGAGGCAAAGTTTGACAGCCTGGAACAGAGAGACATGACGGTCGTTGAGTATGAACGTGAATTTGACCGACTCGTCTGGTATGTTTCCCAGTATGAAGAAAATTAAGAACATAAAGCAAAGAGGTTCATCCGCAGATTGTGAGGTGACATCAGAAAATATGTGGCACCGCTTGGTATTACCAAATACCTGGATGCGGTACAAAAAGCACAGATTGTTGAAATAGAGGAAACAAGAGTTCAACCCGTCACACGACAAATCCAAGGTTCAAGCAGAGGTACAGGATCCCAGCGAGGCAACATGAGGTCCGGGCGATCTGGCCGATCTAGCCGATTTGGCAGATCTGGCAGGTCAGGCCAACGTGACAAAGGCAAAGAAAAAGTTACTGATGATGGATCCTGGTACTGTGAGCATTGTGAGAGACGCCACACGGGTGTCGTATGTTATAGACAGTCTGGAGGATGTCTTCGATACGGGTCTACCGATCATTGGGTCAAATATTGCCCGCAGAGACAGGGCCAGGACACCACAGGATGGTCGAGTGCACCCCGAGGGCATGGCGCAGCACAAAGTGGCTCCAGATCTCAACCGCAGAGATAACAATAGATACAGCCATCCGTCCAACAGCAATCAAGGCCTATACGAGTTTATCAGATTGAGCATGATGACTCCACACGGTAAGACACCACTGCAGAGCGTGGTGTACTAGTAGGTAAATTGTTATTGAATGACACTACTACACTTGCACTTTTTGACACAAGTGCATCCATATCAATTGTCTCAAAGGAGTGCCCAACATCATTACGACTACCTATGATTCAACTGCCTGATGTTTTCATGGTACGCACCACAGGAGGTCAGTATTTATTTTTGAATGAAGTGGCAAAAGGATGTATATTGACTATTGGTAGGCAAAAATTACGGTCAGACTTATTGGTTTTAAACACACCTAAGTACGACGTGATACTTGGTATGGACTGGTTGACGAAGAACTCTGTATAGATAGATTGCGTCGACCATCATGTAGTACTTTCTGGTGAGACTGTATGACTTTCTGCACCACCGGACTTAGAGATCATCAAGCATAACATGGAGTTACAGATCATGGATCAGATTCCAGTCGTAGATGAGGAAGAGTACCATGGACTCAATGATGCAGGTACGCGCATGGAACTTGAGAAGATTCCTATTGTGCGTTACTTTCCACAGGTCTTTCTAGAGGATCTACTAGGAATGCGAACTGAGCGGGAGGTAGTTTTTGAGATACTACTTCAGCCAGGGGCTACACCGATATCGATTCCTCCCTATTAGATGCCGATAGTGGAGATGAATGAACTGAAGAAGCAACTTGATGAATTCCTGGGAAAAGGCTACATTCGACGGAGCACGTCACCGTGGGGTGCTCCAGTGTTGTTTGTAAAGAAGAATGATGGTACACTACGGTTGTGTATTGATTATAGGAGGCTGAATGCAGTAACGATAAAGAATAAGTACCTGCTTCCTAGAATCGATGAACTGTTTCATCGGCTCCGAGGAGCGAAAGTTTTTTCCAATATTGATCTGAGATCCGGTTACTTTCAAATGCGAGTGAAAGAGGAAGACATTCCGAAAACTGCATTTCGCACACAATACGGACATTATGAGTACACCGTGATGCCATTCGGATTGACTAATATACCAGCGGCATTCATGGATCTGATGAATAGTGTGTTCAGCCCCTATTTAGACACCTTTGTAGTGGTCTTTATAAATGATATTCTGATATATTCACCTGATGAGGATTCCCACCACGAGCATCTAAGGATCGCCCTGGAGACACTTTGGAAGAACCGGCTTTACGCCAAGCTCTCCAAGTGTGATGTTTGGATGAAGGAAGTATCCTTTCTGGGACATAATATCGGTGAAAACGGCATCGCAGTTGACCCTGAGAAGGTCAAACCTGTACAAGAATGGCGACTTCCCAGAACAGTAAAAGATATACGGAGCTTTCTCGGATTAGCTGGGTACTACCGAAGATTTGTATCCAAATTTTCTACGCTTGCCTCACCACTTACTCAATTGACTAAGAAGGGTAAACCGTTTGTGTGGTCTGAGGCATGTGAACAAAGTTTTCAAGAATTAAAGAAAAGATTGACGGAAGCACCGATTCTAACTCTACTGGACCCAACTCAACCTTATGAAATATTTATTGATGCTTCTAGAACGGGTATGGGATGTGTCCTGACGCAAGATCAGCACGTAATTGCTTATGAGTCGAGATAGCTTTGACCACATGAGCAAAATTACCCGACACATGATTTAGAATTGGCGGCAGTCATTTATGCCCTAAAGCAATAGAGGAACTACCTACTCGGTAGAAAATTCTAGATCTTCACAGACCATAAAAGTTTAAAGTACCTGTTCACGCAAAAGGACCTGAATATGAGGCAATGACAGTGGCTCGAGTATATGAAAGATTATGACTACACGATCGAGTACATCGCTGGAAAAGGTAATACAGTGGTAGATGCATTGAGCAGGAAATATACAAGAATTATGAATGGCGAAGATACTGGAAACTGAGTCAAGGATTCAGACTTGGTGAACTTATGGCATAGATAGCAACAATAGGAACAGGCTCAGATTTGTACGTTAACCATCTGATCAGAGTGGGTGGATAGGATTCGCGAATCTCAAAGTAAGGATATTGCTTTGAAAGACATTTCAGGGGAAAGTAAAGGTATGATACGTCCACATTTTGAATACAAACAAGGTTTGTTGTATTTCAAGGGACACTTATACGTGCCTAATGACATGGCTCTCCGGGATGAGATTCTCGAGGAAGCCCATTCCAACAGACTGAGTATACACCCTGGAAGTGAGAAAATCTATCCTGACTTGCAATGTCACTTCTGGTGGTCAGGAATGAGGAAACAGATTGCACAGTACGTGGCAAAGTGTGCTACCTGCCAAATAGTAAAAATTGAACATCAGAAATTGGCAGGTATCTTACAGACATTGCCTATTCTGGAACGGAAGTGGGGTAATATTATAATGGACTTTCTGACTGGTGTGCCCTTGACACGGGCATAACATGATGTGATTTGGATCATTGTTTACCGATTGACGAAATGTGCATAGTTTTTGCCCATACGGATGACAGATTCACTGGAAAAACTTGCTCAACTATACATTAGTGAAATTGTGCGATTACATGGAGTACCAGACTCTATAGTATCTGATCGAGACCTATGGTTTATAGTACAGTTCTGGAAAGTGTTTCATAAAGTGTTGGGTACACAACTCCATTTGAGTACAACGTATCACCCTCAAACTGACGGACAATCAAAACGGGTGATATAAATATTGGAGGATATGCTATAGAGTTATGCACCAGACTTCAGGGGAGATTGGGACTGACATCTACCGCTGGTTGAATTCTCATACAATAACAGTTATCAGAGTACAATAGGTATGGCACCCTATGAAGCATTATACGGGCGTAGATGCATGACACCCCACTATTAGTCTGAAGCATCGGACAAGATTGAATTGGGCCCCGAAGTCATAGAGGAAATAACAGAAAAGATAAAGCAGATACAGGCACGACTGAAAACCATGAATGATCGTACTACATCTTATGTGAACAAGCGGTGCCGTGACCTGGAGTTTGAAGTTGGTGACAAAGTCTGGTTGAAAGTTGCACCGATGAAAGGAACGACTATATTTGGAAAATCGGGCAAGCCAGCACCGCGGTACCTCGGCCCATATGAAATACTGGAATGGATTGGAAAAGTGGCCTACCGACTATCTCTGCCACCGAATATGTCTACACTACATAATGTCTTTTACGTAAGTATGTTGAAGAAATGTATTCTTGACCCGATACAGACCATACCTGTGGTAGAGATACAGATAGAACCAGACTTGTCATACCAAGAAGTATCGGTCGCCTTACTGGGTAAAGATACATGAAAACTCAGGAACAGGTTGATTCTAATGGTTAAAGTACAATGGTCACACCACTCAGAACGGGAAGCCACCTGGGAAACTGAAAAGAAAATGGTGGATCATTACCCCTAGGAATATGAAAGACTGAAAGTGCTCTTGGAGGACCAAGAGTCTTAAGAGGGGAGAATGTTACGACCACCGATGAAGGGTTACCGAAAAAAGGTAAGATTTTCTATTAATTATATGTTATGAAGTTAATTAAGGTTTAACTGTAGGAAAGGGTATGTTTTGGGAGGCTATGAAGCGTAATCTTCCATCAGAATGAACACGGAACTATTGGGGACATTACAGACATGATAACGGTAGGAAGAGGTGCTCTAGGACTTACGGAGCCATGATGGCACCACCTTGGCACCATGATGGAGTCACATTTAGAGAAATGGAGCAGCTACACTTTTCTAGAGGGCGTGGCATGAGGGTGGCATGATGGGAGACATTGGGAACACACTGGGAAGCGAGAAGGTGAAAAACTGGTGGGTTTTTCCATTTTGTGGCATGATAGAGGCGTCTTGGCGGCGTGATGGTGACGCGTCGTGATGAAGACACCGGGCTGACTCCATGCTTGTACCGGGAATGCCATACTTTGGCCTGCCAGGATCCCCATGGCATGATCATGGCACCGGGATTAAGACGGGGATCACGCCGGAGCTCCCTAGTTCCTTAAAGATGCAGCTCGGATCCTCCTCCTCATTCCTCATTCAAACCTCTCTCTCTCCTCTCTCACTCTAAACCCAAAACCTCTCAACCCTACATCCGATTCTAAGCCTCCAAATCACATGGAAATGGTGAATTTATGCGGGATTCAACGTAAGAACAACAACATCACAAGATTCAAGCAACAACAACATCAATTTTGTGGATTTCTGAATTAGGGCAAAATCAAGGTGGAGCAATTATCTCCAAAATTGGTGCAATTGAAGAGGTAAATGTGTTTTTATGTTAATTAGGAGGTAGAAACATATTTTACATCACTGAATCACCTTGAATTGAGAATTTCAAAAATTAGGGTTCATGAGAGAGAAAAAAAAATCTGGGGAAAACTGAAATTGAAGCTAAATTGTTGTTCTTGTATAAATTTAGGACAACATTAATACTTGGAATTTTGATTGATTCCAACTGATTTAGCGAGCTAAGAGTTATAGTTCTGGGAAATTTTTGGATGAATGAACTGTTGTAATGGAATGAATAGATGCATCAATTGTGTTCCTAGATTGATTCTAAGCAACTTTAATACCTGGAATGAGTTGCGAATCAATGCCTAAGATATAATTATGGGTTAAGTTCAAAATACGTAACATTGAAGAACCGATGAATATTGATGAAATGTGGAATGTTAATGCATGGATGATTGTAGAACGGATTGAAATGCATGAATACAAAGTTATAGAGGAATCGGGAATGGTTTAGCCTATTTTAGGGAAATGGGCTGGAATGTTCAAAAAGGAATATATTGATGAACTATTACAGAAAATGCAATGTTAAAGCACGGATAGCAATACACATGGGTATATTACTTATCTGTATGGTTTCACGGATAACGGATAAGAAACGGGCAAACTAGTGATTTGGACCGAAACGTGGATTATGGTGAATGTTAGGTAATGATAGAAGACAATCTCATGTATTGTACTGTTGTATAGAAACAGACATGGAAACGGTATTCGGATAACCGAAAGCACAGACTGCTACACACAGGTAAGGGTTCAACCTTCTTATATACGTAATACTAAACATGTATGGTATATAGGCTGGTTGAAACTAGCTCTCAGGCTGAGGGTAGGGCCCGATGATTCCCGAGTCTAGTTCTAAGATAGGGGTAAAGACTTGCAGGTACAGTGATGCAAGACTTACAGCTCCCATATGATGATGATATACTGCAGTCGCATGGCGATCGACACTGATGTTCAAGGTTTCGGAGTCACGACCTGCGTGACCATTTCGTTGAACCTGATAATTGATGATGATGATGATGTGCCAGGTTCCGGTATCACGAACTGCATCATTACCACGGTAGACCTGATGATTATGACTGCTACTGCTTAACGATGGTTACGGGGAACGTACGCCCCGCGCTAGTACTACGCGCCACTATGATGACTGGGAGACTCTGACGGATTGCGAAACAACATTCGGGGGCCTTCCTATGATGACTGATGATGACTGTACATTGCATATCAGATTCATATTTATTATAGGATACATAGTATATTGCATACTGCTCATTCTAACGTTGTCTTTGCAGGCAACAAACGAAGATTCCCCCTTTACTTCTTCCTAACCCCTTACTGAGTTCTCCCTGGAACTCACCCCTTATATCTTCCTATTTCAGGAGCATCAGGATCTAGTGCCGCGGATTGAGATTTTGCCTGGCCGTACTATATTTTGATTCTGAGGTATTGAAATTGCTTCTAAGTAATGTTAATTAAATGTACAGTTTAGGGGTGTTCCCGATAGAGAATAAAATGATGTTAAAGATGATGACACTGATTATGTTACAGATTTCCAGAAACAGAATAATTATACTGGTACTAATGGTTAACACATGTTTTTGGTATGTAGCTACAACAGTAGCAGTGTCAGGCCGTATTGTCAGTGATTGCGCAACCGACTGCCTGATTGATAGTAGGTGCAATGCATGTTAAGTTGGCTCTGTAGTAGTAGATCACACTGTACATATAGCCTAGACAATCATAGTAGTAGAAACAGTTGATGAGTTTTGCATGATGATGACATATATATACATGGATGTAGATTACATGCTTTGGTTATTGTGTGGTTGCATGCCTACTTTATTGGGGAATGTTTGCCGTAGGCAGCTTCCTTTCGAAGTATTTGGACTGAGCTGAGCTCAATATATGTATGTCTATTGTAAATTTCTGAATTGCAGGAAACAAATTAAGTGCTGCCGAATTTCAGAAAATATCGTTTTTGGGCTAACTTGGCTGAATAAACTGTACTAAATGGCGTGGTAAAAAATTATGAATTTTTATGTGGTTGTATCCCTATGTGTCTAGTTTCCAGAAACTTTTACGGAACTTAATTTGGATGCCTGTGAAATTTTCTATAAATGTTTGACTGACAGGTTATCTAGTTGGAAACAATGTAATTGCTCTGTATGTTTGTTTATGAACCAAGGACCGGGTTATGGAATCAACCCATCATACTAGGTGGGTAAAGAAAGGTAAAGTGAACATCACCGCCTCCATTCCGGCCTTGCATCCACTTCCATCGGGTCGTGCACGGAGGGGGTGGTGACAACAGCTGTGGGTGTCCATCCCGACCTTCTCTACAATTCATAATGATAGCCAGGTTCCTTGCAACTTTTCTATGAGGGACATGAGTATATGAATTGACAAGTAATAATATAACTATAAGGAACTTGCATAGTAAGTAATGAAAGAGAGAAGAGTTCAAGGGACTTACATGGGGTGGCGGCCCCCGCTAGGAAAAAGGGTTGACGCTGACTCGGCAAATTAGCCTACTCGTAGTTCTTAGTTCCACCTTTTGGAGATGATTCACGTTGTAACTCAGATCCCGGTGTAGTTCCAGTCCAGTGTTTAATCTTCTATTATTTACTTTCTTGAGTTCCGAGTCATTGGGCTCTCAATAGTATTATTGTCATGTAAAATGTGACAATAGTTCAATTGTTATATTGTTCATTCTTATCTTGTAGGTCGGAGGTAGAGTGGTGTATCCTTCCAGACAGGCCAAGTTCCTTGTTTTCTCTTTCCTCGACCGCTTAGCTTATAGTTATATTTCCCGCAATCTCATAACAAAGGCACCCAGTTATTAGCTACTTCCTTCATCCCAAAATGAATGTTACGTTTCGTTTTTAGCATTTAATCTATAATTTGTTTTCATCAACATTTTGCTACATGATGTCAAACAATTTATATGCAAATGATAAATCAACGTTTTTAGTTTTATAATATATTTTTATAGAATTTTTTTATTAAATTCTTGATAGTAAAAATTTGAGTCAAATACAACATCAAAAGTCAAACGTAACATTCTTTTTGGGACGGATGGAGTATTATACTTGGGCATATTTCCCAATTATGTTGATTATGGAAACATGTTGCAAATCATACAACTTCACATAAGCCGATACATTTTGTTACGGCCACCGACGGAGTTCATCGGAACAGTAAAAAGGTAAGAATTCCGTTGTGAAATGTTCATGATTTTATGTGAAAGTATTGCACAGTTATTGGTTCGGTCGATTGATTTCGAGGAAAGATTCTACGACGGAACAGTAAATGGGATGGTCGTGGTTAGAATGGGCTTTGAAAGGTCGGGAAAAGATGGCCCGAGCCCTACGGAACCTCACCGGAACCACCACGGTCGAGGAGAGAGAAAAATGAAAAAGAATGGATTTAAACGTGTTGTTGAACGACAGCCACGACACATCCACGGTAGAGTGGTGGCGTACGCCGCGAAGGGGCTCTGCCTGGGTTCGTGCACCGCGGCGGAGGCATGGTGAGGTGGCAGCGGTCGCCGCGATGACCTGCTGCCTCAAAATGCAAAACCGTGGCGGTGGTCCGGTGCTGGAACGGTGCCCGCCAGGATTGCGTTCTGTCAATGTTGTGAGCTAGATGGCGGTTACACGGTGTCGATGCGGCGTGCGCCATGATGAGTTGCTGGCTGGCAGGCGATGACACAGTGACAGGATGGCGGAGCTGCGGCGATGAGCAACGTCGCGGGACGTCTACGTATAAAACGGGCCGCGCACGCATGTTCATCGTCTTCATCGTTCATTTCCGGAAAACCAGCCTCTCACTACTCTCTCTCTAAAAGTGCACCATTTCTCTCACCCTAAGCTGCGATTCAGTTGTAAATTCGAAGGAGAACTCGAATTTCATGTGAGAAACAAGAATTCAGCAACGATTTCACATGAATCAAGCCCAAATTCGTCAGATTTGAAGGATTTCCAAGATTTGGGAAAAAATAAAATTAGAGCAATAGGGTTCCAAATTGATTCAATTGATAAGGTAAACATGTCTTCTTATTAATGGGGAGTTAGAAACATATTTTAGAGCTTTGAATCGAAGTGAATTGAAGATTTCGAATTTTAGGGTTCTTGAGAGATATTTTCAGAAATTAGGCAAAAGTGGAAATTGAAGCTAAATTGTTGTTCCTTGATGGATTTAGGACAACATTAATACTCATGATTTTGACTAATTCCAACCCGAGGTAGGAGCTAAGGTTTAAAGTTCCTCGGGAAATTGTTGGAACGGTGGTCAGTTAAAATGAAGTATTTTATTGATTGAATTGTGTTTATGGATTGATTGAAAATGACTTTGATGCTTTAGGGTTTGTTGTGAATCAGTATCAGAGTTATGGTATGAATTGATTGATTGTGTGCAGTTTTGCTAAATTACTGATAAAGTGCTGCACAATAGTATGATTGATATTGATATGGAAATTGAAAGATTGTTATAGTGAAAGAATGATGGTAATGATTGTTAAATGATATTGATGATTGATTGATTTGATTGTTCAGCGTTGACAGAGATCAGAATCGACTGAACGACAAAGAGCGTAAAAGGTAAGGGCTTAACCTTACTGTATATATATGCCTATTGGTTCCCTCCTACCATGTATATACAGGATGGTTAAAAACCCGAAGGTAGGGGTAAATGGCTTGCAGGTAATGCACGGGACTACGTCTCCCGATATTGATAAAGATGGAATGGCGGTCGCACAGTGATCAGGACTGTTATACGAGGTACCGATGTCACGTTCTACGTGAGAATTTCGGTACACCTAATGAATGGAAGAAAGATTGATTGTCTGAAAGAACGGTAAAGTTCCAGGTTTGGAGGCACGTTAAACATGACCGTTCCGCAATACCTGAAGATGAAAGATTGATCATTGATTGTTATACCAGGGCCGAAGACATGATATTCATGTACGATCCGTGGAACCTGATGAAAGAATGATGATTGACTGATGATATTCCAAGTCCGAGAGGCACGCGAAGCGTGAACCTCCATGGTACTTGAAGATGATTAACAGATGTACAAAGTTTGGGAGGCACGCGCAGCGTGAATGTCCACGGTACTTGATGATGAAAGATTGATCGATATGTTCCAGGCCCGGAGGCACGCGATGTGTGAACGTCCACGGTACCTGATGAATGATTGTATGCCAGATCCCGGGATCACGCGCAGCGTGATTTTGATGGTAGATCTGATGACAACGGTAAATGGGGACCGTATGCCCCGCGCTAGTACTACGCGCCTTTATAGAGCTCCGAGGGTTGGCTGACAACTTACTCGGGGGCCGTCAAGAAAGAATGAACAAAAGGAAGAAAGAAAGAATGAATGAATGAAAGTGTATTGCATCATAATTATATAAACTGTATATTGCATACTTCCAAAGGATATGAAGGTTACCATGTTAAAGGAAACATCGGTTTAGGTTGGTCGGACGATAAGGGTAGGATGAAAGGATACACCCTCATGAGCAGAGGGTGTGGTCAAAGATCGGATCTGGCTGATCAGTGCAGGCCAAGGTAAGATGCTCATAGAAGTAACAAAGAAAGACGACCTGATTGGCGCCACCAAGTATAAAAGATAAGGCCCTGTGTCACCGACTGATTCCAGGGTTGTTTATATGAGGAGCCTAGTCAACTTTTTATATAAACTACACTGGGACAAGTGGTGAGACGTGTTTCATTGATCCGTTTCGGGATAGTTCGGTGAGGGGTCTGACTAACTTCTCATGGAACTACCCCATAATCGAAAGGTGGGACTGCGGGCGATCAACGCAAGTATGAAATTGGAGGAAATGGAAAGTCAAGTTTTACCCTCCCGACCCTAGGATGGTGGGAAAGGTTTATGATAGTATGAAGCAAGGAGAGGTACCAATAAATCCGGAAGAACAATTTTAAATGATAAAGGATGTTTTGATGATGGATGTGGAGTATATAAGTTGTGAATTTTGAAGTGCAAGTACAAAGAAAGCAGTTTTCAGAAATTATAGTTTTTGTTTTTGGGTCATCTTGGCCGATTAAACTGTACCATTTGGCTTAATGGAAAATCCTGAAACTTGTTGTGGTTGTAACCCTGGATGTCTAGTTTACCACAAAATTTTTGGATTGTGATTTGGACATCGTTAGGATTTACTAAAACTGTTGGAGTGACAAGTGATCTTCTGGGAAGCAGGAAATTCAGCTATAGCAAGAAATGCACGCGAAGGTGCAGAAACAACTACAATAATGATAAGAACAAATGGATGCAATGATTTAGTGAGGAACAATCACACTCGTCATTAGGAATTAGGGGTGGAACCCCACTCCATCTGAAGGTATATGGAAGGAAATAAATGGAACCAAGGACTAGACACAAAGCTATTTTCAGAAAAAATAGCAGATTTTGACCAGCCTTGTACGAATAAACTATACCAGTTGGCACGGCCAAAAATTCTGAAATTTTATGGGGTTGTATCCTCATATATATAGTTTAAGGAAACATTTACAAAAGTGAATTTAGACATCTATGGAAGTTATTAAAAGTGTTTGACTGACAGCTGGTTTTGCTGGAAAACTGCTGTTGGAAGAAAACCTGAAACACCATAAGGTATGGTGATCGGGATGGACCAAACCTTCATAAAAGAACATTTTGTCAATGATATGAGGTTATGATGGGTGTGTAAGGTTATACAAAGGATTAGTGAAGTGTCCAAAATCAGTTCAATATACGTCAATGAGTACCAGTAGTCCTAGGACTCGGTACTGTCTATGATTACTGAGTAGAAATATCCGGCAATTCACTCGGGGTGCAACAAGACGTGCCCGGAGGATGGGATGCCATTTAGGCTCTGTACGGTAGTTTAAACTACCACTTCTGCCTAACAGATGGTGGTTCGAGTATGAAAAATTACCATATGGCTTGTTAATGGAATATTTATGGGTTAATGTATGAATGTTTATGGAAACGTTAAAGGTTATGGTTATGGATATGATGTGAACTTTCGTCCTGTGGGACGTGAAGTTATATGTATGACCTCCGTCCATTAGGACACGAGGGTATTGGTATGTATGTGGATCCGTCCAATGAAATGTAATCTTATGACCTAACTACTATGGTTAGGGTCATGATAAAGGTTTTCGGTTTTGCGGAACACCATCCTGGTATTCCGTGATATACCCTTGGATGATGTGTTCTGCTCTATGTCATGTTGGTCGAAGGTTTTGATGACGGTTCAGGTTTAAAACCTGCAAAGGATATGATAAGTTAGTAACAATGTGGTTCCGCAATCAAGGTTTAGGAGACTCTTGGAGGACCAAGAGTTCTAAGGGGGGGGGGAGAATGTTACACCCACCCCGGAAGTACTATTGGTTTCCGGTAAAACGTTACCGGAAATTAATTATGTGAATTTCTCGAGACTTGGGATTTATGTATATGTGATGATGGGAATGAATTAAATATCCCGAGGAGCTATTTGGAAGCACATATACAAAATTTAAGGGATTTACAATATTTTAGGAGTCCCGGGCCATTTTGCCAAAAATTGGATTCAGAGGGCAAAATGGTCAATTTTGGAAAAAGTTGAAAAAAAAAATGGAATGGGCCTTGGGCATTGATAGCCGGCGTTTTGGATGGGCCTCATTTGGCAATTTCCAAATGGGCTTAAGCAGTATGGTAGGAAATGAAATGAATTTTGGAAATAAGATAAAGAGTAAGAAAGAAGAAATCATTTTGGAAGGTTTTTTGGTTAACCTTGTGTCACACATCCAATGGTGGATATCTAGATGAGAATCTCATCAAATGGATGAGATTGAATTGGAAGAGATAATGTCTTCACATTATCTACAAGGAAATGAAAAGAAAAGAAAAGAAAAGAAATGAAATTCAAGTAAGTATTATGATATAAGGTTAGTAGTAAGAGAAAGAAGAAAGAGAAAACACAATTTCTTCTCTTTCTCTTGTGTCCAGCCGAAACTAAGGGCTGCCTCCATGGTATTTTCTTCATCAATCTTCATCATTTAAGCTTCAAGGATCAAGAATTATCAAATGATTAAGAGATAAGGTTGATGTTTAAGGTTAATATTCAAGTTTTGATGGTTGGATTTTGGAAATAATCCACCACTCTTCTTCTCTTGTCAAGGCCGAAATTATGGAGCATTTCTTGGCAAATATTCTTCAACTCATCTCTTCATCTCATCAAGGTAAGGTTAAGATTATGTTATGAGATGATTATTAAGCATATG
>JBBYHH010174199.1:0-13813 GCA_038382905.1 Daphne laureola | reverse complement strand
CATACACCTCAAATTTTGCCCTAAAGCACAACTCATTGATCCTTGATGATTCAAGCTTAGTTCCAAGTATTAAAGTTGCTCACAATCCACCCAAGAACACAATTCTACAATCATTTTTAATTTCCCCAAACATTTGCTCAAGAACACTATGAACCCTAACTCATAAATTCTTCAATTCTTGATGAAATTGTGTAGGAAACCTTAATAACACTTCAATATAACCTCAAATCAATGCTTACCTTAAGAAAATTTGGAAGGAATCAAGCTAGGGATTTCTCCAAAAAATCACCTAGAATTCGGCCAAGAGAGGGAAGAGAAGAATGAGTGAAATCCAACCTTAAACCTTACTTAATTCATGATTCTTACATGAATATAGGCTTACCTTTTAATTCTTGAAGCAAATGGAGAAGATTTGTTGAAGAAATTGGATGAACACCATGGAAGAACAATTGAGGAAATCGGCACATAAGAGAGAGACAGGAGAGAGAAGTGTTTTGGTAGAGATGATCTATTTTTCTCATCATTAGCCAATTTAAAGTCGGTTTTTCAATTTCCGCACTTTTTCTGACTCCCATCTCAAAATGTTCCGTAATATAATCATCAATCATATTATGAAATGTTACATCTTAATCATCTCCATTAATTTTCCATTTTCCTTAATTAACCAAAAATGACCATTTTGCCCCCAAAAGTGAAAATTGCCAAAATGACCCGGAAGTCACGTACCATCTTCAAACTATGAAATTCCATGGAAATGGACCTCAATAATATCCCAGGACCTGCAAATCACCATAGAACATGTCCCGCTCATGAATTACACATAATCCCGGTACTAACAGAATCTGACCGTCAAGCAATCCTCATCGGAAAATCTCCGTTCACCCGAGGTGACTGTAATAGCTAGAAGTAGGTAACCCTAGCTCATGTTAGATAGAAGTAGATAAAATTATCTCACACTAGCTAGAAGTAGTTAGTACTAGCTCAAGTTAGTTCACAAGTAACTAACCCCAACTCAAGTTAGCTAGAAGTATCTAACTTTAGCTCAAATGAGCTAGTCTTGATGAAGAAGTGATTTTTGGCTCTAAGTGAGATAAAGGGAGCTCAAATGTGTGTGATGTGATCATTTGGAATATCTTCGTGATGTTTCACATCGATTCAGAAGTGGTAACTTCCATTTGCACCTTTTGGACAAAATAAAGAGTATTTTGGTAAAAGGGGCACTCTAAGTGCATGGTGTATGCACCTTACCACATGGAAATACTTCCTAGGTGGTTACATATGTGTAAATACCCCTAGGAAGGCTGGAAGAGGTGAATACGTACCTCCAGGGAGGCACCCATTCACCAAAAATGGTGGTTACTTGGAGGTTACCTTGTATTTGGCCTTATAAGGGGGCAAGGGAGGAAGTAACCTCCCTAAGGCCGAAAGTATGTGTATTTTCGGCCTTGGGAGGGAGTTACAACCTATCAACTGCCCCTCATCTCATCTATAAAGGATGAGGAGGATGCCCTTCACACACACTCTTTTACACTCTTAATCACTTCCCTTTTCTTTCTTCATTTTGGGCCGAAACTGAAGGTGCTTCCTAGAGCATTTAGGGTAGACATTTGTTTGTGTTTATTCAACACAAATAGCCTCATTACATGCACATGCAATCCGGCCTTGAAGATCTACTAGAAAGTTTGAAGATCCAAGAAGAAGAGGCACCAACTTCTCTGAGTTCCGAGGTACGTTTTTCTTCTTCCCTTCTCCTCTTCTTCTTTTTCGTCTCTTTTCTTCTTCACGGATATGAACAAACATGATTATACAAACACATCGTGCTATGAATCTCAGAATTTATATGAGTTAATCCGCATGCATATGACATATAAAGAGACTACGAAAGATCTAAAATCATCAACATCTCCTATCCGGCCATGACGTGCCAGATCGACGCATGTGAATTAAACCCCACCTCTGTTAGAAACTCAAACCGTTGTCGAAACATATGCGGTCACATGTTGCTTCAACTGAGTCGATGCCCTCCTTTAGACGATTTTAATAGTTCAGGCCCTTCCTTGTGTGATTTTTGTTTTGGCCCTTAATTGCACCATTTGTCATAGTTCGGGGTACCATTGTGTATTTAAGCCTTTTAGTTACTTCATGTTGAGTTGATTTAACGTTGGGTCATGTTTAGGTCATTCGGGTTTGGGTTCGGGTCAGGTTTGGTTCGAATTGGGTAACGTAAATTTCATTTTCAAGTTACTTCGGGCTTAAATCGAGTAAGGATTGTCATCACATAACTATACGACTGTCATCTACTAGAAGTCGAACCACTCACGCAACACTTCTATAAATAAGCCATTGTTCTCGAACCAATGACCAGTCCGGGAGCCGCACAGAATAACGACGGCTCCTCTTCACCCTAATAGCTGCAACTAGACGTCGGTAGTGAGTCAATGATTAGCCAAAAGCATAATCACTCAAGCAGCGCGACCATAGGCTAGCATGTAGTGCGTATGCAACAACGCTAGTTCCTCTACACCTGATGTTACACCCCTTGCCTAATAGAGCGGAAGCGGAAGGTGCAGAGTGAAGGGGGTGACGGTGGTGTGGTCGTCATCGGAACGAGGTCACTGTGGTGGGCGGAATCCATAACCAGGTCCCACTTATTTTTCCCTTTCCTAGCCTCGTTACTAGTTAAGGGTGAAACAACAATTTCTAAAAAATATGCATTTTATACTTATAACATACAAGAACAATTCATGCTTTTATAGTTGAGCTCCGCTCAACACAGAAACACCAGAAAGGAGCCCAACACTCCCCGAGTAAATAACATAATTCAAAAAATCGGAAGTAGATGATAATAGATACATATCCCAAAATAAATTCTGAACTATATGCACAGATGCATGCTACGCCTACAAAGCTTGTAACCAACGAGCATGGAATACCTACTATATACGAGTGATCAGGACCGTCACGGACACCAATATCAACTCAAGATCCTACTGCTGCTGCTGCTACTAAACACATTAAAGTAAGTTAACCATCCGATAACCTAAATGTGCTCACCCACTAAACTGGATAACTGATAACGACTTAATCAGAATCATCCCTCAAAACAGAAGCAGAAACTAAAACAGAACTAATACCAGAAACTATATGTACCTATGGCACAAAAACACAAAACACAACCATATGGATCTATCCCGCAGGCTGTGAACCCGAAGCTCCTGAAATAGTTTATCAGAAAAGGGTGAGTTCCCGAAAGAACTCAGTAAGGGCTAAGGTAAGGATAACGGTTTTAAAGAACTCCCCTGCAAAGATGTTAGTATACAGAATCCTGCAAAATGGTTCATGTACAAAGTTTTACACAGATCATACATATCATTCTGCACCAAGTGCACAACGAGCAAACTCATATCTGGATGTCTTGAAGGACAACGTTACGAATAGATACCTGCAAAACAAAGTAAGAATAATTCACATAACCAAATATTACATAAATTATCATCATGCACAATGTGCACAATGAACACATTCATATTCCGATGTCCCGCATGACAACACATTCAGATTCCAGCAACAAAAATCAGAATAGATATATATACTCAAACAGACATAAATCAGATACAGAATCTTCACGTCCCATTAGGACAAAAGCATAACAGAGATGATGACCCCCCGGAGACCGAGCCAAAGCCCAATACATTCAGGGGTCAGAAACAGAACAAAAGCATGGTATACCAGGTAGGGGCCTAGGTTCCCCATACAGAAAACTGTCGTAATCGGATCACTGATAATAAATTGATTAGAGCATAACAGAATAATACACATAATCGGATTGCTGATCATAATTGATCAGAGTCAGACTGAATCATATAAATGATCATAAAGTGATCTCAGAAATTCCCAATCATCCGACTGGGTCTTCCATGCTTGAAACCTACACACCGTTAGCCTTACCATGTAACTAGTCCCGGGGGTCACCAGACCCCACCCTCGTGCCTGAGACTAGCTTAAAATAATCCAAATAGCATATAAAGTATCCCAGAATGCATATTCAAGAGAGTTAAGCGCTTACCATATATTTCCCTAAGCCGAGCAGAAATCTGAGAAAAATCCCACATCCCGAGAAAATCTCACAGAACTTTAGAGATGACTTTTTCTGACTCCTAACAACCCACGTTAACACTAATCAATCATAAATTCAATAAGGAATAGAATTCCTTCATTTCAAATTTTCATTTTCTGACACTTAGTAAATTTCTCACTTTTAGCCATTTTTTTCCAACAAGTGACAATTCATCCTAAATCACACCCATTCTTTCCTTTTCATCAAAGAATATTCTTTTACACCATAACTCATCAAATATCAACACTTATCCTTCAACTTTCCCACTTTTAACAATTCAGCCCCAACTCAAAAAAGTGAGCAAAACTTGATAATTTTCAACACAACTTCATTTATCCACAAAGTACCTTACTTTAACACAATTCATGCTCAAACATCCAACTTTCAACAACAAATTCCCAACTTTAAACCCTTATCAAATTTTGGCCCAACATAAGAAAACATGCCATATTTACTCCTTTCTCAAGCTATCATCAAATTATGGCTCAAACCATCCCAAAACCACCAAACAAACACATTTAATGCAATAACCACCAACTCCATTTTCTTCTCTTAATTTCGGCCCAAACATGATCATCACCAATAGATTTTTTTCCCATACTTTCAACCTTGATTTAGGATCTTAGGAACATCACTAAATCACTACAATCAACTTCTAAACATTCAACCAACAACTTCCAATTCCAAGGGTAAAATTCAGCCAAAATTCAACATGCACACGGATGATGATTTCAAACTAACTTCAATCATTAAAGTTGCTCCCAAACAACCCAAGAACACATATTAATCATCACTTCAAATTTCCCCTAACTTTTCCTCAAGAACACTTAGAACCCTAACCTCCAATTCATAATTTTTCAACCAATCATGAAGAAAGAGTGTAGGAGATCTTCTCACCACACCAAAATAACTCCAAATTCAAGCTTACCTCAAGGAATTAGTGAAGTAATTGATGAAGAATCTTCCCCAACAAACCTTTCAAAAATCGGCCAATGTGGGAGATGAAGAGAGATGAGTTTGAACACTTCCAAATTTAATTCCTACTTGAATTACTCAAGGAAACTAACTTACCTTCTTAATTGGAGAAGTAACAAGAAGATTTGGTGAATACGATTGAAGAACACCAAGGAAGAATGGTAGAGAAATCGGCAAGGAGAGGGAGAAGAGAGAGATAGAATTTTTGTGTTTTATCAAATATCCTACTTTACTAACTCATACTTATCCTATTATACTACCTCATATTTTTATTAATACCACTTTTTACTAACCATAACCAAATTTTACTAGTTTACCATACTTTAGTTACTACCTCATATTACTTACTAATTTACTAACTAATTCTTACCACCACACATTTTACACTTTATCTTAATCACTAACCAAGTGACATCTGTCTTCCATTACCTTATTTTAATCTTATATTATACTCACCATAACACATTTCTACTTTAATAAATCAATTCTTAACTTAACCTTAACCCAAATTTCACATTAAAAACTTTTATCCCCAAATTACCCTTAATTCTTTAAAATGACCATTTTTCCCATGAAATTCAATTCCGACAAAATGGCCCGGGATTCACATACCAACACCAAAATGTGAAATCCCTTGGTGACTGTAACATCCTCCCCTCTTAAGACTCTTGGTCCTCCAAGAGTCAATCCAACACTAAACTTATCAGAATACACCTGCAGAAAATATCACACATCAAAATTTTTCCTCTAATCCACTGGAATCTGATCCAGCAGAGCAGAAACAATTGATATAGATATACTCATATCAAATAGTGTATGAACAAAAATAACATTTAAAGATAATATACCTACCAACGCATCATGCTGAGTAGTCCCTCCCTGCTCAATCTGGAAAACTCGCCCATATCCAAGTGGCTGCTGAGGTGGCGAGGGTGGTGGTGCCTGCTGTCTCTGATACTGAGTCATCGGGCCATCCTGAGCTACCCCATGCCCCTGGGGCTTGTAAGGATGGGCCCTTGGCTGAAAATGGGTCCACCCTGCAGTACCTGCCCCTGAATCTGTGGGCAATCCATAATCCAATGCTCTATGAACCTAAAACTCAGAGATTAGCGTGACTGACGATAGCATGTCCGGCTGGAGTGGTGTCTGCGATAGCAGTGACAGAACTGTGATGATCCCTCGATCCCCTTGCCCTTATCACCAGGGCTTAACTTGTCAGACCTACCGGCACACCTACTCGTTCCCTGGCGTCCAGAATCTTTCCTTATGCCGTGAGGTCGATCAGGCACAGCTCGGACCTCAGTCTCTTCCATCTCAATCAACAAAGACTTCTGTATAGCTGATGTCCGATAGGCCCCAATCAAGTTTCCAAGGCCCAAAGTGGGCCCATAGACCCATAAAATCCTGCAAGAATGCTTGAGTCAGCAACATAGGAAATATGGCCTATTTAAAATTAGCCGAAGGCAGTATTCCTGAACGTCTTCACCCATGAGCTGAGGGCATGCCCTCAACGTAATACCACCCAATGGCCCACATCCAGAATTCATTTGCTACCTCTCCTCTAACATTCACCGCCTCTTTCCTATCAAAGTATTATGGATATGCCAGTCTATTAGACAAGACTACATAAGCTTACATCATTCCTTCATTTAAGGTAACTATTCACTTTGCCCAAGGTCTGGCACATTCATTCTACCCATTATACTGACTTAACCATTGAAGGACCCATCGCCAGGCAAAACTATGGCGTGGTCTATAGATTCTATCAACTACGCAGGTTAACCCAACAAGACATGGAGATGAAGATGAATATCATCAAGACTAGAAGGCACAGACTTAATAGCGTGTTGGTTCCCATTGAAGAACTGCCACCAAATGCGGCCATTTGTGGTAATGGAGGAAGCCCCCGGGAGAATGCCAACAGACAGTAGTTGGTATAGGCACCCTGTTCCCATGAATCATGACCTGAATGTGAGAACCCTCTCACCAAAAGCTCAGACCCAGAGTACACTAGAAGCACAACCAATGGCATATCCGCTGGTCCAACCAATGAACTAGCTAGCCTTAGATCCTCTTTAAGTCTAGAGATGAGCAATTTCAGGCAATCATCAAATATCCTGGATCTAGCCATAATCAGAACCATCAGGATGGTGATGGCAGAGGAAAAATAGAACAGGTGATGGAGGATGAGGCATTCCCAGAATAGATCAGTCACGTCACATTCTAATCATGGCCCCCACCTTGGAAGAACCTAGACTCCCAGTCTGGAACTCATCAACCATCCTTACCTGAGGGGAAGGGAAGTTAAGAGATCTCAATCACCAAGGAACTAGGACCGATCCCCAAGGCCTGAATGACTGACAAGGGAAGATCCGAGAGACAAGTTCATCAGGCAGTTAAGAACTATCAAGGGATCCTAAGAGGACATCGGAAGTAAAACCTTGAGGATCCATAAATGAAGAATGTCGGTTCACTCAGAGGATCTGGGAAAGCCCAATACCAAGGATATTCAACCTCCTGGATCCTCTGGAAATCTACCATGGCACGGGTGACCCGGATGCACTTATCAGGAAGTATAAAAGAGTAGTGGAGTTGAAAGGAGCAGATGAAGTCGCACTATACAAGTGTTTGGAAGTAGCCCTCGGAGGCCCAGCCTCCAACTGGTATAATGCTCTGCCCTCGGATTCAATTTCTTCTTTTGGAAAACTTGCTACTAAATTCACGACCCACTTCATTGGGAGCAAGTAGTTAGAAAAGTGACCGATCCAAATGTTTGACATCAAACAAAATCGAATGAAGGCATTCAGGAATTTGTTGAGAGATTCAATATAGAAGTGGTGTACACATCCGACCTCATTGATAACATTCACATCATGGTGTTTGTTAAAGCCTTGTTAACAAACTCGAGATTGGTCTATGAGCTATCCAGGAAGAACCCCACTTCTATCAAAGAAATGTACTCTATCACTCATGAGCATATGATAGCCCAAGAGCTATTATCCCAATGAGAAGTTAAACCTGAGGTTAGAGAGGCTCGGGAGCTCAGGATAGAAGAAGGAAGCGGAACCCGAGTCGTAGAAGCTCGGCAGGATGGAGAAGGCAAAAAAAAGAGTTTAGAAAACCGATATCACTGACCCCTCTCAACGTATCTCGAACCAAGATCTTAGGATCCTTAAAAAAGGAAGGAAATGTGAGATGGCCGAGGACCATGCCTGAAGGGGCCAAAAGGAACGAAGGGAAGTATTGTCAGTTCCATCAAAAAAATGGTCACGCCACCGAACTATGATACCAACTGAAGAGGTACATCGAACACCTCATTAAAAAAGGCTCACAGGCATAATTCCTCATACTACCATCAGAAGAAAGGAAATCCCAAGGAAAGGAAAAAAGGGATAATGGTGGATCAGACTCGGACAGGAGATGGAAAAAGCCCACCAGGCCAAGCCACCGGTATGATCAACACCATCACCACTACCCTCGGGTCCAACGAAAGAAATAGGAAGGCTAGAGAGCTTGCATTTCTCAGCTAAGGTGGCCCCTCAGATAAGGTAAAGTGAGCCAATGGCACAGAAGTAAAGATCCCATACTATGACCCACTAGTCATCACGGTCAAAATCAGGATGGTTGACATCAAAAGAGTCATTTACGATGATGGCTCGAACGCAGATGTTATGTTCACCAAAACATTTAAAGGACTGAATCTCAAGTCTAGCAAGCTCACATCAGTGAAGACTGCTACGTATAGAGTGGGACAAGATGAGCTACTTGTCCTCGAGTGCATCAAACTCCTAACCATCTTTATCGGTTCGGGTCTAGATGGGAAGATCCGGCACACAACCCTAATGATCAAATGGTTAGTCATTGATATGCCCTCGGCATACAATGCTATCATTGGTAGGTAAACCCAAGGATCTATTCAAATGAGGAGCGATGTCAAGTACTTGACAGTGACGTTTGAAACTGATAAAGGTGATACGTCCATCTACATTAATCAAAAGAATGCAAAGGATGTAATGGCCATCAGTCAGAAGAACTCGAAGGCTCATAACCTGAATACAGAGAATCCGAGAGCAGGAGAAAAAAAAGACATGATCACAGAAAAGGTCATTCTTACATAGGATTGATCCACCCGAATCGCGAGTAATCTTCCTGAGGGAAATAAAGTGAAACTTGTAAGCTTGCTTCAGTCGAATAAAGATCTGTTCACCTATTCTCCGAGTGACATGCCAAGGATCTATCCTAAAATAATTCAACACAATCTTTACGTTGATTCGAACGGAAGGCCGATAAAGCAAAACAAGCGTACTAATGCCCCTATCAAAATAGGCTTCATCAAGGAGAAAATTTTAAATCTACTCGATATAGGCGTCATCAGGGAATCCTCGTATCCCGAATGGTTAAGTAACCTAGTGGTCACCACTAGAGAAGATAGCAACAAGCTACGCATGTGCATCGATTTTACCAACATAAACGATGCTTGTCCGAAGGATTCATATCCTACCTCACCAATAGATAGACTGGTGAACTCGATAGCCGGACACGCAAGACTTAGTTTTCTGGATGCCTACAGCGGGTACCACCAGATCTGAATGAATCCCATAGATGAGAAAAAAACCTCTTTTATCAGTGACTCCGACATTCATTGCTATAAAAGGATGCCCTTCGGGCTCAAAAATGCCGGAGCCACCTACCAAAGGCTCATGGATTGGATTTTCAGGGATAAAATTAGCCGAAACTTGGAAGTCTATGTCGACAATATCATTATAAAAAGCAAGGAAGAGGATGATCTAATTCGAGATATAGAGGAGGTATTTGAGCGGTTTCGAAGGTACGAATTGAGACTCAACCCGGACAAATGTGTGTTCGGGGTAAAAGCAAGAATGTTTCTCAGATTCATGGTGTCCGAACGGGGTATAGATGCAAACCTTGCAAAGATAGAAGCACTCATGAATACCAAAACTCCAACAACCATCAAAGACATACAAAGGTTTCTCGGATGAATAACAGCCCTGAGTAGATTCATATCATGGTATGGAGACAAATGCAGACCCTTTTTTAAATTACTAGTCAAGGAAGACGCCGAATCTGGAAGGATCGGAGTCAATAAGGGTGAGAAACTAACCAAAGAGCAAAAGCCTGCCGAAATAGCCAGTTTCACATGGAGCCCCTAATGCCAGAATGCATGAGAAGACATCAAAGCGTACTTGGAAGAAATGCAGACATTGAGACAACCAACCAAGGGTAAGCCTCTGATAGTATACCTTGTGGTCGGGAACAAAGCAGTAAGTTCGATTCTAGTCCAAGAGGATGCCCGAGGACACCAATGGCCAGTATATTATATGAGCAAATCCTTACATGGAGCAGAAGTCTGGTACCCGATGCTTCAAAAGATAATCATCGCCCTCGTCCGCTCAGCATGAAGGTTAAAACCATATTTGCTGGGGTACAATATCTTGGTCTGAACCAGTTTACTAATCAAAGACATCTTTAGAAAAATCGACCATTCGAGAAGATTATCCAAATGGTGCATCGAGATATCGGAATATGAAATCTTGTACGAACCAAGGAAGGCTATCAAGGCGCAAGCACTCACCGATTTCATAGCCAAATTACCCTTTGAGTTAGAACATCAAACTCCTGAACCCGTGGATGAACCAGTATGTACGCTTCATGTTGATGGGGCATCCAGAGAAGAAAAGCAAGGGGCAGGACTGGTACTTCAGGGCTCCGAAGGCATGAAAGTTACCTGATCCATCAAATTTACATTCCCAGTCACAAATAATGTAGACGAATATGAAGCCTTCATATCAGGACTGGAATTGGCCAAGAAAATAGGCATTCGGTCTCTCAAAGAATACAGTGACTCAAACCTACTAGTGCAGCAAATGAATGGGGAATATGAAGTCAGAGAACCAAACCTGAAGAAATACGTGGACACGGCTAAGAAACTCATCTAAGAGTTTGAACAATTACGCCTTGAAAAAATTCCTCAAACAATAAATACGGAGGCAGATATACTATCGAAAGCCGAATGGTATGACGAAGAAAGAAGACAGTCAAGTATAAACTCAATCCTGGTTCAGAACATCACTTCTAGATGGTGTCTACCATATTGGAAATTCTTAACCCAAGCCATACTCCCTGAAGAAGCAGTATAAGAAACACAAATGCGAAGGCAATCAGGAAAGTTTGTAGCCATCGGGGATGATCTGTAGAGAAGAGGCTATGTCTCCCCCTTGTAAAAGTGCATCGGGGAAGAATACACTGAGGATATCTTAACAGAAGTCCATGAAGGCACCTATGGATCACACATCAAAGCAGAAGCACTGGCTGCAGTCATTCTAAGCCAAGGATATTTTTTGCCAAGCATGAAAGAGCAAGTAAGAAAGCTAGTAAACAAGTGTCAGAGGTTCCAAGAACGTGCTAACATCCAAAGATTACGATCTGAACTCATAAGTTCTGTAGATTATCTAATCTCATTTTTAGTATAGGGAATCGACCTCATTAGGGCATTGCCAATGGCACCGAGAGGCTTAAAGTACTACGTAATGGAAGTCGACTACTTCACAAAATGGATCAAATCTGAACTTTTGGCTAGTATAATAGCCGAAAACATACAAAAAATTGTATGGAAGGGCATCATCTGTCGATTCAGGTGCCTGAGGGTTATCATTGCAGATAACGGATCCCAGTTTATAGACTCCAGATTCCAAGACTTTTTAGAAGAATTTGGCATTAAGCTACACTTCACGCCAGTTGCACACCCACAAAGCAACGGGCAAGTCGAGGTTTCAAATAGAACCATCAAAGAAGGATTGAAGAAAAGGTTAGGAAAGTCCAAGGATAAATGGCCCAGAGAACTCTCACACGTTCTTTAGAGTTACTGAACCACCCCTAGGAAAGCCAACGGTGAAACCCCTTTCTCGCTTATGTATGGAACTCAAGTATTAATCCCAATAGAAGTAACTTATCCATCCCTCCGGGCACAAACCTGGACATGCTCAAGGGCAGGAGAGAGCAATCCAAGCTCAGATGAAAGGCCTTCCAAGAAAGAACAACCAAGTCTAACAATTCAAAAGTTAATCCCAAAGGAATCAGAGTTGGATATCTTCTGCTAAGGCAGACCAAACTGGGTTCAAGAAAGCCCAAAGGAGGAGTATTCAGGGATATATGGGAAAGACCTTTTGAAGTCATTCATGAAGATCAAAAATGAGTCTATAGACTCTAGGATAAAGAAGGCAGAGAGCTTGAATGACTCTACCACTCAGAAGCACTTAAGAGATTTTATGTGTAAAAATAGTCCAAAGATCCAATGAAAGCAAAATAGAGGATGTAGGTTTATGCCCAACCTCTATAAAAATAAGTGTCCAAAATATCAGGCTTTATTAAAAATTCTTGAAGGCCATTACAAGAGAAATAGCCCGAAGCCATAAAAAAAAATGATTACAAGTTAGGGGGATTGGATGTTGAAGGTTCTTCTGAAGGGAGTATTGAAGGCTCTTCCAGAGGGGTTACTGAAGGTCCAGAAGGTTCTGGTTCGGAAGGCACCGATCGTAGCCAGAACTCGGGATAACACCATGAAGGATCTCCTGCGTGCACTTCCTTTGAGTCAAGACTTGAAAGGTTAACCCCAGGATTCCTCTCTAGTACTTGCCTCCGAGCAACACAGAATCCTTCATAGAATTTTCCCGTAGCCGAAACAGCCACATCCGTAATCTTCTGGCAGTACCCAGAGATCCTGTCATTTCAATTCTTCAACTTGGACTCCAACATATTGATCTTGTCCTGAAGAACATTTTTGTCTTGCTTGTATTGATCATTCAAATTCATGTAGTTGGCATCAGACTCGGCATCTTTCTTCTTGAGCTCCTTAACCTCAACCCGAAGCTTATAGACTTTGTCCTCAGCTTCCTTTACATGAGCATTTGGGAAGACATCAGCTTAGCCAGAGCTACCTCAGCCTTCTCAAAAGATGCCACCTCAGCCTCTGTGCCCCCTACCTTTTTAAGCTCTTCCCGAACCTGATCCATCGGGAGATCGAATGACTCAGCCGCGCTCGTCCTTCTACCCAACACTTGCTCATAGATGTTGATCTGTTGGATCATCTTGGAAATAATAGTTAGTGCCTGAGTCACCCAAAGATCGGCCTGGGACCGAATGGTGCCAGTAGGCTGAACCAGCTGAGTAATCCATCCGGATACACAATGGATTTAAAACCAAAGGAAAGTCAGTAAAACAAAAAGTTTGATAAGATATATACAAATTAAAGAAAGTGATAAGTTACTTGAGAGGCTTGAACAACTATCCTGGAAACCGCTACATCTAGGTCTGAGAGGAGATTTTGAAGATCTTCCATGGTCTGGGCAGTTGTAATCCCCCTCATAACTCCGAATCCATAACTCTGCCATCTTGGTCATCCAGGAGGCTTTGGTCCTCATGGACCAACCAACCGGGTTCCCGAGGGATCAGATCCTCTCCCAAAGTATGGAGCTGTGCATCCGTTTGTTGATGCTTCTGTTCTTACACATCTCTCCAGTCCGGACCTGGAGCACGAAAATGAAAATAAGATAACAAATGAAGAGGATTGTGACCACCACCCGCTTGTCGGTGCGTCGAAAGTTGCGAAAGCGATTATCGGAAGTGATAATGACGGTGGAGCGGAATCCTTCTCGGAGTTGTGGGCCCCAAAACCCGACTATTTTTGAACTTTTCTTTACTTAT
>JBBYHH010174088.1:0-13815 GCA_038382905.1 Daphne laureola | reverse complement strand
CAGGTAGTGGAGGAATACTCCAAACCCACACTACCTCAGAGCATAAGTCTCACTACTCCAGGCAGGGAGCGCCAACTCAACTCGTCTCTGCCGTACCATCTTCACCAACCTCCATCTCTTCGATAATCAGACCCACTCGCGCACGCTTTCTTCCTGGAGCTAGAGACACAACACCACGTCCACGCCCACGAGGACGACTTTGTTTTCCTCCTCCATTTTTTGCTGCAGTCAGCTTTGCTATATCTCACCCAAACGGTGAACCAAGGAACAAAATGACAAGAATGTCAGATAGTAGAGGTAACACGGCCTCCGGCGAGACTCATCAGGCAGATCCGGATTGGAAATAGAGAACGAGACCTGATACACACTCGGCATGACGCCGACCTGCAAAGCACGACCATCCAACCCCCGGTAGCGGAGAGGCCGCGCACAGGCATGCCCAGAAACGACCAGCCCCTAACCATGGCGAGAGAGAAGGCTTTAGCGGCACCGAACTGGGCGCAATGGATCGAGGAAGCCCAAACTAGCCTCCATCGACGGGAGTGAGAAGACGGTGAAGGTGCGATTGACGTCGACTAGCAATAGGGAGCCACCATCGATAGCCTGGGAAGCGAGACTCTTGCAGCAAGGCAAAGCTAGCGACGCTCACAAGAAACCGACACCAATGACCAGAAAGGTGAGGCAAAATAACAGCTGTGGCGGCGACAGATGACTCTGAAACTCTAGGAGGCATTTTTTATCATACCCTTAGGATTATCATACCCTTAGGATACCATCCATTCTTAAAATACAAAGAAACAAATTACTATATGGAGTACATGTTCAAATTGATGAATTGAAGTTGGGAATCTCTCTTCTAATGTCCCACCTTCATATCTAAAAAAATTGGATGTCTTTCGTTTTTAATATTTAATTTATGATTTTATTTTTTTAATATTTTAATATATAAAATTAAATATTTGACTGTGTAGTATTAAAATGTTGGAAAAAAGAGTATAAATTTTTCACAGATGAGTTTATTAGAGCATTACCAACAGATTCTCTATTTTCTTGATATGCTCATTTTTGGAGAATTTTAAGCATCTTTTTTTTCAATAATTTCCCTATCTCATTCTCCAAAATGGGAAAAAATGGAGAGAGGGAAATCCTTTCAAATTGTGGAAAATCTCCTCAAATTTACTGTTTCTAAACTTCCCTCATCTCTCCAAATAATTTATTAATTATTAATTAAATATATAAAATATTTTATTATTATTATAAATATATGATTTTTTAAAATGAAGAAACTGTTAAAATAGGAACATTTTTTTTTTAGAAAATTATTTTTATTTTTTATTTTTTTTAAGAAATGGAAAAACACACCGCCCTATCATTCATATATAGAAAATTATTTTTACTTCCTCATTTTAAAGATTTTTTTTGAAAAATTGTTGGAGATTTGTTAGATGACATGCCGGCTGAGAGATCAGTCATGGCATCAGGCACCATATATAATTAAGGGGAACTGAAATATCATTCGAGTTCCAAAGTAGAGATAGATAATTCAGTGGGAAAATTGTGCGAGCCATTTTATTTATTCACTAATTGAAAAAATTACTAGTAAGTTCTAAGATTACCTAATTAATATAATTAATTAACTAAAAATTAAAGGACTAAATTATATTTCCTATCTCAAACTATCATCCACACTCAACACCACTCACCGACGCCAAGGTCGCCGGAACCGTCGTCGCGGCCTCCGGAACCACCATAGTTGTCACGAGAACAATCACCGTCTCCGCTGGCATCACCGCTATCGTCAGAACCACCTCCGTAGCCGCTGGAACCACCGTTGTTGCCATTGGCACCCCCGTCAATGTTGCTGTAATTTGTTTCACATATTTTTATAGTGTCTATTAAAAAACGACATACAAACTAAATAAATATTTAAAACTGTTTATTATTTAGTTATTTCACACATTTTTATAGTATTTATTAAAAAGTGACGTATTGTCTAAATAAAAATTAAAAAATATTTATTTAGTTATTTCACATATTTTTATAGTGTCTATTAAAAAGTGCATGACATACTGTCTAGATAAATATTAGAAACTGTTTATTTAGTTATTTCACATATTTTTATAGTCTATTAAAAGGTGACATACTATCTACATAAATATTAGAAACTGTCTATTAAGTGATAACCAAACTTTCTAATACATTATACACAATTAATTACATAAAAAATAGTAAAAACTTATTTTGTAATGTATAAAAAAAGTGTTTATAACATAGTATAAAATATTTTTTGTTAATTTATAATGTCTATTACATAGCGTTTTAACTGATATGCATAGTGTTTTAAGTGATAAGAAATATTGACTATTGCAAGAATGTATATTGTTTATTTAGTTATTTTACATATTTCTATAGTGTCTATAATGTCAAATAAATACAAGGAATTTTGTTGCTCACCTCAACAGTCTTCTCTCGTAGAATGTTTGTGATCAGAGCTGGAGCATTTCCGGTTTTCGATGACAAGAACCGATGACAAGAACATATCATCCTCCGGTTTTCGATGACAAGAATTGACCGCGGCGATCGTGACGGATGGGAGGCTCGGAGACAACGACGATCTCAACGGATGGGCGGTGATCACGGTTGGATCGGAGTCAAAGTGAAATCGTGGATCCACGAAGATGAAGCTCCGATCAAGAACCGTCGGTGATTTGCTTTGCTGGAGATCGCTCGTGGTGAATTGACGATGGTCCTCGGCAGGTCGGAGATCGTTCATATTTGGAAGCTCGACGAGTTGACGATCGATCACGGTGGCCGGAGACGGTGGAGCTCGAGAATCACCAAGATCCGTTGCCAGATCGCTGGAAATTGGAGTTTGGAAGTCATAGCTCACCATCAATAGAGGTCCAATCATCTCTTTACTTTTTCATCTCGTGAATCTGTGTTATGTGGTTGGGAGAAGGAAAAATATAGAAACAAAGTATTAATATATTGAGGGATAATTGAGTCTTTACACCACTAATAATTTTCACCGTTAATGGGTAATTAGCATCCGTGAAATTCTGAGAGAGGACTTTGATTTTTATAAGCAAAACAATTCAAACCTTCTAATAATGCATCTCATGCATGAATTTATATTGTCCGTTTGAAAAATAGTTGTTTTAATTAACTATAACGTTTTAAAGAATTTTATAATAATTGAAATCGAACAGTTACAATTAATCTTGAAAATGTACTATTAATAACTTTTTCAAATCAGAAACAATTACTTGATTTTTTTTTTGCCAAACACACACTTAAGTTTCAATCATATCACCAAAATTCATCATGCGTTTCCTCCTACTCCACACCAGAAACAGCTCTTCCTGCCTTTTCTGACTTGAAACACCTCTTCCTTACTTTGACCGCTCATACATTACTCCACTCTCAAATTTCAGGTAAAAGTAGACAAAAGAATAAATGAGAGTCAAAACCATATGAACAAAAAAAAAAATGGATAAATTCAATGGCACCGTTACAGCATAACTATTTTCTCATCAATATATGTATTTATGGATGAGGGTTCACACATCCCCAGAAGAAAAAAGAAAAAGAAAAACAATAATAATAATAATAATAATAATAATAATAATAATAATAATAATAATAATAATAATAATAATAACTCAACCTAGATATAGAGTATTTAGTATTACAAACTGCAAAACGGCTGGCCGGCTTCATTATAACCCTGTACATGTCTGCTGGTTTGGCGTATTGGTAGCTGCAACAAATTTTATAAGGGGAAAAAGAAAACAACTTTTACAGTATTAAATAATTTAATTTCTTCTCCTATTTAAAACATATTGCTACTATAAGAGACAGATTAAATAACAATTTAATGTACATTATGAGTAGTTAGGATAAATTTATAAAGTAACATTTTGTTAAATTATATATACTTCCATTAATTGGATTGATTAAGATAGACCACCTAAATAATTAATTAAACCTACAAAGTAGTTAGGATAATTTGGTGATGGTATCCAACTGGAAATTTTAGCTATTAGTACTATAATTTTGAAAAAAAAAAAACTTACATATATATATATAGGAGAATATACTAAAGTATATAACAAAATTGCAAATATTTACCTCCGGACGGACTAAAAAAACTAGTCCAATCTAAATAAATGTATTAAAAAAACTAAGAAAAACTGGAGTACTAAAACAAAACACTAGTGTCTAAAACGTATAGTAGCTCCATATACGATCTAAAGGGTTGAATTCAATGGATGTTGTAAAAATCTGGAAGGAAACTGAAACGGCAGATCGATCGATGCGATACGGAAATCAGATTAGAGGAGGAGGGAAGGTAGAAGACAAGGAGATGAAGAAATAATAAATCCGATTACGGAATTTAAGAAAGAGGCAAAAAGGAGAAGATGCAGAGTTAATTAAAATTAGGGTTCATGTATACGAGATCTGGCGGCGGCGATGTGATGCGACCAATCAACAGGTGAAGCGGCCACATGATCTAATCTCTCCTCTCCGGCGGAGAATTGATTTAGATCATGCTGGCAGCTTCAACTGTTAGTGATGCACGTACGTTGACGGATTCCGGCCGGCGGAGTGGACCTCTGATCTGTCGCCTGATTAATTTCTTGCGGTGGTTGGCTGGGTTTGTTTAGATAAGAGGAGGGGATCGAACCGAAGCAGAGGATAATAGTAAGAGTAAGAGAGCCGAACGAATTAAGGACTTGTTCAATTTTGAGGTAGTATATATGATATGTATGTCCATTCTCGCTTCTTCTTTTGTCTTATTTATAGCCGTTTATGCCACGTCACCCTTTTTTTGCACTTACCAAATTCTTACTACTTCCTTTATCCTTTTTTTCTATGGACTCACCTAAACTCGTCTCTGTAATGGTAATCAGATGACAATGATAATTACATAAGGTGGTTAGTTTGAGAGTGAGAAATGAAGAAACAAAATATTTAAATTGAAATTTTAGAGTAAAAAATATTAGTAATAATAAGAATAATTAATTATAAAATTTTTAATGATCAACGAAATAATTAAAAATTTTACTAAATCTCAAAATTTATTTTTTTTTCCCTTATAAATCTCAATATTTTTATATATATATACACACACATAATTAGAAAATTGATCTACTGCGAACACATGAATAGTTATTTCATGAATAGTTATTTAAGTTTAGTATCCCAGTTAACAATGAGGATTTCACAATACATTCAGCCTATTATTTGTCTTATACTTTACTCTATAATAAGGATCCTTGTTCTATTGTGGATTTCTCGAAGTGGTTATATGGCAGCTTAAGTTGCTCCCCCGGTTCATATGAATTTGTGGCGGGCTTGTGGTGATTGTCTCCCTACTTAGGATATAACTTGTCATCTTGGGGTATAGAGACGTAACCAGATTGTCCGGTTTGCCTAGCATCTTTAGAGCCTAAGGGCCATTTTGTTATGGATGTGTGGCATTTCTTGGGAGTGGTTTCATTGTTGCGTGACACTGGTCCGGATTGGCCGGTACAGTTGTGAGAGAAGAACATGGTATTGATTCTGCTCTTTTGATCCATATTGCTATTGTCATATGGTTTATTTGGTCCAATAAGAATTTGGTTTATTATGAGCATAAGTGTCACCTCCCTCGGACTCTGGCAATTAAGGCCACGGCATGGTCGGACAGTTGGGTAGCTGCGCAGACAGCTCGACATTTTTTTGTGGTACCAGTGCGGCACCGCCAGGTTTCATCCATGGTCTCCTCCTCCTCCTCCTCCTCCTCATGATATAAAAGTCAATGTGGAGATGCTTTACACAAGCAAGCAAATGTTGGTGCAGCTGGTGCCGTTTTCAGGGACTCGTTCAGGGTGGTTCTAAGGCTGTTTCTCTTTGGTTTTCTTATGCAGGAGCGGATCCACTTTATGTTGAGGCAGTTGCGATTCTTTAGGTGTTTGTGAAGCTCGTCAGATGGGCTTCTTGGTCATTATTGTCGAGTCAGACTCTCTAATTACTTTGGTTAATGACCTTTTTGAACCACAAATCCTTGCAGGTATCACTTTGGTACCCTGGATGACGAAATGCATTTTTTCACCTCTCTTTTTCATTCGTGCACACTTATTTTTGTACCACGACTTGTGAACAATGTTGCACATGTCATTATTTGTCATGGCCTATCTTCTTTGGCTCGTCGCTCTTGGCTTCGCCTTTTCTGATTTAAACTTAACATCTTATCTTCTTTTTTGGTTTGTTAAGGATAATTTATATTTTATCCTTATTTCCAAAAAAAAAAATCAAATCGATATCAAAAGTTTTTAATTATCTTATGATTTAGTCACAAATTTTATGCAACATTTCCACTTTCAGTGCCTTTTTTATGCATTCTAACTTTCCTGTAATTATCCTTTACCACGAAATTCAAATAAGTAGATTAATTATGAAATAATATTTCTATCTTTCTTATCTGAATATATCCTTTTCTAATCTTTTTTTTTTTTTTCACAACGATATAAGTTTTTCTTCTTTTCTTCTTCTATAAACATAAAAAAATTGCTCTTACATCCAAAAGAGAATTTTGGATATCGGCTCATTATTAAAATGGTACACCTAAATCAGAAATTAAGTCGTAATAAAGACACCATAAACTTAAATATATTTTCTTTTTGATTTCCTTGAAGAGCTTGTTATTATAGTTGGTTTTTATTTACATATGTGTGTGAGGATAGGAATACTATTCATCTTTTAAAAAATGACTTAAAAATAGGGGAAATGTCACAAATGGTCCAAAAACTCTCATCATTTTACCAACTCCATCCTAATACTCTATATTTTGTCAATTCAGTCTTAAACGTTGTTAAATGTTATCTCATTGATCCTAAAATTTAAGTTAATAAAATATAAGCCACAAATGGTGAAATATAATTTAAGTCAATATAGTTGGTTTTTATTTACATATGTCTGTGAGGATAGGAATACTATTCATCTTTTAAAAAATGACTTAAAAATAGGGGAAATGCCACAAATGGTCCAAAAACTCTCATTGTTTTACCAACTCCATCCTAATACTTTATATTTTGTCAATTCAGTCTTAAATGTTGTTAAATGTTATCTCATTGGTCCTAAAATTTAAGTTAATAAAATATAAGCCACTATAGCAACTAACGTCAATTTTTTGCACGTATGATATCTCTAACTTGTCTAATTTTTTAATATGTTTCTTAAATTAATTTGAGTTAAATATTTATCAAGGTAAGCTAACTAGATATAAAGAAAACACCATGTTTGTAAATTATAGTTGAAAACATGATTATAATTACTCCCTCCATCCGTAAAAGATTGTATCATTTTAACAGTTTCACAGTATTTAATTTATGATTTAGTTTCACATATTTTTAGATATTGAAAGCTAGAGCATTCATATGTGAATCATAATTTGATATCTAAAGTTTCTAAATATATTTTTTCTTAATTTTTTATATTATTTATATTTATTAAAATTGAGTTAAACATTGAATATTGAAATAATAAAGTCAATTGATATATTTTTTGGCGGACTGAGGGGAGTATATATTTTGGATTTTTTAACAAATATAATATTTTAAAAAGTTTAAGTCAAATCATATGACTCAAAAGTCAATTGTAATATACGTTTTGAAATGAATGTAGTATCAAATATTTAATTAAGTTTGATAAGTCCAGCCAGTAATGATCAATGTTTTCACTAAATGTTTGTTTTAACATAAAAAAATAAAAAAATGTTAATTTGAGTCACTCCAAAATTTTAATTTACAGCTGTTCGTTAATTTACGTGCACAAAACTAACGTCGTTAGTTGCTACAGTGACTTATATTTCATTAACTTAAGTTTTAGGACCAACTGAGATAACGTTTAACAATGTTTAGGACTGAATTGAAAAAATATAGAGTATTAAGACTGAGTTGGTAAAATAGTGCAAGTTTTAAGACCATCCGTGGTCTTCCCCCCTTAAAAATATATAGAAACGTACCGGTGGTCACGCACTACACTTTTTTGTTGTTGAGAAAGACGATCAATTGTATTAATGATCAAATAAATAGACAATCAAAAGAAGAGAAAATTGTTTAGCGAAGTGAAAAAAGAAGACGAAAGAAGGAGGATTAACGAAAACTGAAAAGAACTAGCAGAAACAATAAAATAAAAGTTACAAAAACCATAAAGATAACTAGGAGTGCTGCAAAGATAAGCAACTAAACGGCTGACGATACGAGCTTTTGATGCCAAGTCAATGGTATGAGAGAAGGGCCCTGAAATTGCTCATCTCATTAGCGACAAGATCCATCTGACGAATACTAGAAGTCATTCACACCTCAGGCCACCTAGTATGCTGGATTGGGTACGAGACTTGCTCTAAACAAGACCAAAAATCCCTGAGACTAATTCATGTCCCGTCGAATGGGCTCGAGTTGTCCTGGAAGGTCCGGAACCTTGACAACATCAATGAGTCAATTTCTGCAACACGAGAACTGTCAAGGGAGACCCATGACCAAGACAGTCCTCGAAACAATAACTCATGTCACTAGACAGGACGAGTCTCCGCTCAGTCTTGCCGTTAACAGAAAAACCATGACCTTTATCGGCTCTTCATCCTCCTTCATGGAGTGCCTCTGACCAATCTTGAAGCCCCACCCAACAACAGTCACAAGATCCACAATCACCTGCATAAAACTGTTGGGGTTTTGGAATGCGAACAAACAACAACATAATATTTTCACCGTGACGATTCCACGAATTTTCTCTACTATCAATATCAACTCAACAATTACATGCATCAATACTCTTAACTCTCAATCTCACTCATAAACTTGTAGCCAAAACAATTGTCACACCAAAACTCATGCACACACAACTCTTACATCCAATATACTTTGGCTCCCTATCTCACACCCCACCTCCACTTCACGTAGAGTACATATATATATTAACAAATAATTCTAAACCTATTAGACTTAGGAAAACTAAAATAATATAGGATTCCTACTCAAAGTTAAATTCTACCACAAATATAACAACCAAGTCCTTATTCTTTTAAATCTAAATAACTTGAGACAATATCCAACACTTTCTATATCTCAAAAAGATTTAGTCGTATTCATTTTTACGTTGTCCCAAAAAGATTTGATCATTTTTTTTAAGTGAACACTTTCATATCAGTTTTATCTTTTAACCCTCAACTTTCATTCTCCACTTAATAAATTACTTTTGTCTTATATGATAATGTTACTTTATTACATTCAAGTCTTCAATACTCGTTAATCTATGTGTTTAGTTAAATTATGAAAATAATTTGGAACAGAGGGAGTATTTGGTTAAGGTACTTAAGCCATTAATTTAAGCAATTGATCCAACTTAATCAAGCAATAATTCACTGCGTTGTTCATCTTAAACCACTTTCTTCTTCATCCATTGGATCAAGTTGTTTATGTGATTAATAATTGAGATTTATTCTTAAATTAAGAAAAATATATATTATTTTTAACGTGTGTTTATCGAGTAGTATAAATTGTAAAAGAAATAGTACTGCCTTTGTCCCAAGTGTGTTGTCACAATATCAAAAATAATTCTCCTAAATGAAATGACATTTTTCTACTTCTGTTTTATTTTAGTCCATTGTTACCTTTTTAAATGCACTCACTTAAAGAATTTAGGGAATATATTGGGAGGGGCGGGAATGAGTTTGGAATGAGTAATAATAGAAATTTCTATATAATGAGTTGATAACCAAAGACAACCTTCATTTATATAAAAAATTAAAAGTGATAATTCATTTGGGACGGAGTGGGTATTATTTACTTTATCTAGTTGGACTTAAGTTATTGCTTAAATGTCATAAAAAAAGTCATTGGCTAAATGACACATTAGAGAATAAACAAAGAACAGATGATAAGCATGTTGAAAAGGTTCTCTTGTTTATTGCAGAAATTGAAGGCGGATCCAGACCACCTATTAATCTCAAAGTACTACAGCAGATTCATGTCACATGCAGTACAAAGCAGGATTGTATCTTTCTGAAATTGTTTGGGATGTAAAAAACCTGTAACGGTTTCTGAAATTGTTACAGGGTTATTTGTTGGGTAATCCTGCAACTGATCCAAGATTTGATGAAAACTCAAAGATCCCATTTGCTCACAGAAAGGCCCTCATATCAGATAAACTCTACAAGGTAATGAAACCGGAAGGAGTGTTTGGTTCAAGGATTTAGGAATATGAATTTGTAAAATCCTATAAATCCATGAATCGTATCTTTGTTTCATTTTGAAAAATAATTCTGCATTATTTTGAGAATTGTAGGATTCTTCATCTTTACAATTTGTTTGATTCCGAATATCAGTTATAAAGGAGGTATTCTTAGAATCCATAGAATTATCGTATTTTAAAAATTACAACAAAACCTTCAAATTTTATTTATTAATATATTTAGTCCTTAAACTTTTGAGAAATTTACAAATTAGTCACTAAAATTACATGATTAGTCTATAAAATTTTGTAAAAGTTACAAAATGGTTCATATATAATCCATATTACTAGAAATCTTGAACTAAACACAAGATTGTGAGAATATACATTTCTACTCTCCATCATTAATACTTTCTATATTTTAACATTCTACGAATTTTTAGAATTCACAACCAAACACTCTCATAATAGATGTTTCATTCAATAAGTAGCATTCACCGAAACTAATCAACTTCTGGTTCAGGCAGCTAGAAAGAGTTGCAAAGGGGAGTATCTAATAAAACCAGAAGATAGAAATATCAGCTTCATGTGTAAATCTAATCTTAAAGACATCTACAAGGTAAGAGCTAGACACCTCATCATGATTAAATAACTTCAATCCTCATTCAGGACTCACATTTGAGAGATATTGTTTTTTATAGTGCATTGAAGGAATTTGTGAATCTCATATTTTGGAACCCAAGTGCCCTCCTGAATTCAGACAAGAAGTAGTAGACAAGAACAATAGGAAGTTGCAAGGGAATCATGATATGCACTTGCAACTGCCAGCCGGTTTCCCTCAATTCGGTTGCAGGGTAAACCTGAAACACAACTCCGGAGTTTATTACAAAACTTTCCAAACTCTCTAAATGTTTGTGATATTTCCTTATTTAGAAAAATTTCTAAACAAATTTACCAATTTACTATTTCAACCATACTTTTTCTTTTCTTATAATTTAATTTGATCATTCTACTGACTCGACTTTCTCTTAGGGGTTATTTTGTCAGAGTTTTGCTTTCTTTCTACAGATCTTAAATTTTCGGACCAAAATGATACAGTTTATTGCAATCAATTAGGAATGGATGAAGTTGCATACATAAAATAAAATACACCATCTATTCCATGAAATTTGATATGTTCCCCTTTTGAGTGTTTTTTGGAGAACTAATACATTTTGTTTTTAGGAAATTTTTCACCAACTTTATCATATTACCCATTTTCCGTTCTAATTCAAAAAATTACTTTTGTCTTATATATCTATTTTATTATATTATTCTCAAGTTTTCAGCATCTTTTAATCTCCGTTTCAATTAAATGCATCATCATTGGTATGACTGAAGGTCTAAAAAAGATTAGGCTTTTTAAGTTGCGTATGAAGTGTATGTATTCCAGAACTATAATACATTCCTCCTCAACGTATGGGCAAACAATATCAATGTCCAAGCAGCTCTGCAAATCAGAAAGGTATAAAATTTTGGTTCAACAAAAAATGGATATCAGTATGTAAATATTGTACCTGAACTCTGCAAATTATTAGGGAACTCTGAGCAAGTGGAAAAGATGTAATCATGACTTGCTCTATGATAAAGATGTGAAAAGTGTTGTACAAGTTCATCTGGAACTTAAAAAAAGAGGTTATAGAGCTCTCATATACAGGTTTCACACAAATGAACCTCCATTTTTGTATTTGCATGGTTTGTGACAATTAAACTAAGTTGATGAACTATGACACTATGTTCCTCCACAGTGGTGACCATGACATGGTTATACCATACTTGGGAACCTTGAGATGGATTGAGGCTCTTAATTTCTCCATTGCTGACAAGTGGCAGCCATGGATGGTCAAAGGTCAAGTTGGAGGGAAAGGTCAAAGGTCAAGTTGAGATGTATTTTTTTAAATACTACATTCGTCCATTTTTAATAGTTATGTTCCTTTTTTAACATTTAATTTATATATTTTTTTCTTCTACATTTTAATATATAAAGTTAAGTAACATATATACATAAGACAAATCAATATGTCTAGTTTCTAGAAATATTTTTTTCAATTTTTTTGAGAAATTTCTTCCTAGTAAAAAATTGAGTCAAATAAAAGTTCAAAAGTCAAACGTAATTATTAAATAGGGACGGAGGAAGTACCATCTTTGTTCTGCTAAAATTGATACATTTAAGAAAAAAAATTCACGCATACTTTATTTTATTATCCTGCATTTCTTTTCTCACTCAAAAATGTTATTTTTGTCTTATACCGTTTCTGTCCCTAGATAAATTGTACATTTCTTTTAGCACTTAAAGTAAGAAATGAAGGGAAGACAAAATTTGGTCAAAAATACCTCATGCTTTTAATACATGATTGAATATTAGAGGATTAGAGTTGAATGTTAGGAGTATTTAAGTAAAATAAATGGATCAAAGTTTCTAAAGGAAGAAATGCACCAATCTTTTAAAGATATTCTACAAATGAATACATACCATTTATTTAAGGACGAATGAAATATGTTGGATTTCAATTATTATCTTACATTAACAATATTCTTTAATCCTCATGTTTAATGAAATGTATCATTTTTGCTTGAATGAAGAGAGTATGTTCAATTGAACTAACCAAACGTTCCTGATTGTTTCACGGTTTGATGTCATTGTGCAGGTATATGCAAAGATATGTTAACGACTTCACATTTCCCACTGTAAAGGAAATGTTATATTCTTTGTATTGTTAACCTTCCTTGTAATGCAAGCAATAAGATTCTGAGTGATGGCTTTGGTGATGCAGGGAGGGGGACACACAGCATCAGAATACAAGCCTAAGGAGTGTTTTTCCATGTTCAGAAGATGGATTTCTGAAGAACCACTGACATTATTCAATTCATCTCATGCATTTGGCTCTTCGTGATCATTTGTATGAACTAAAAAATAAAAGACTATGCCACCTCTTGTGGTAAAATGCCACAAATGGTCCAATCCAAAATATGGTGACTTAAATAAATAAGTTGAAAAACTTGGTTAGCTATTTATTGGTTGAGCCAAAAGAAACCTAATGTTATATGGTTTAATGTGAAGCTATGAGAGTTTGTGTGAGCCGAATTGTGAATAACCTAGGTGCTTGTGTGCTTCTGGTCAAGCTACCTGTGTGTGTGCTTGTGTTTGAGTTATACAAATACAAGGGATCGTTCAAGGGCCGCAAGTCGAGGGCGCCGGAACCTTGAGTTGTGTGTGTGTCACTTTCACCAACCTGTGTGCGTGCTTCCAACAAGTTATGGTGAGACTCGTTAAGGGCAGCAGCTTGTGTGTATGTTTAACCGATGTGTGTGCTAGCTTAGGTTAGCCACTTCTCTCTAGAGACCTGCCTGCCTGTGTGCTTGTTCAAAGTTTCGACAAGTGAAGGCGGTGACAAGGTGGAACCAGGTTCGCACAAAGGAGAAGAAAACAAACCAGTTTACGTTTGCTTGTCATTGTTTGGTTTTCCTCTGTGTTTTCCGGACAACAGGTATTTTGTTCTTTTATGAGAGTATTGTGATTATAATTTGGGTTGGTAATATCTTGGTTGATTTCCCAAATTA
>JBBYHH010173977.1:0-13816 GCA_038382905.1 Daphne laureola | reverse complement strand
ATATTTTTGTACTTCCATTTTTATTCAGGTTTGCTATTTTTGTAAAGCTCCTGAATATGTATGTAAGTGTCGTTTGGCTTAATTGCGCCGAAATTCATAAGGAATGAGGATCTTTGCTTCAATTCTTCGATTTGGAGAAAAGATGGGAAGATGGAGAAGGTGGAGTCATCCCTAGCCTTTCCTCTTGATGGGGAGAAGAGAAACAGATTAGAAGTCTCATTCGTATCCCTTACTTCTTTCTTTCTCTAAAATATACTCTCTCCGTCCCAGAATTATTGAAACGTTTCTTTTACTGTTTCAAGTTGCAGTGTTTGAATTAAAATTTAATTAAAAAAATAGTGAAAAAAAAATAAAACTAAATATATCTAGAAAGATTAGATTGCAAATTATGAGAAACATATGAATCATTTAACTTCACATGTCAATGACTTCATAAAAATAAATCGTAGATTAAATCCTGTGAAAACAGTAAAGAAACGTTTCAATAATTCTGGAATTGGGGGAGTATAATCAAGTAATTTAATTAGTAGCTCCTTTAATTTATTGAAACTGAACACAAGAACCCCATTTATCCCTTTTATTTTCAGTTTAGTCCTCATTCTTTTCTTTCCTATCAATTAAGTCACTTCACTTATTTTTCCTTCCAATCTCAGTTTATATTCTTCATAAAGTCTAACTCAGTTTTCTATTTATTTACAGTTTAATTCTTTATCTTTTTAAATCTCTTCAGTTATGACACGGACGAAACTCTGGGTCATAACATAAAAGGTGGTTTCTTTTAAACATGGAAGTTTACATCTAGACTAAGCAATCACAATCCCTTCTTCTGTGAAAGAAATCAAGTGATCTTCTTTCCTTTCAAAGCCTTTCCAGATTCGAGTCTTTAACCTAGCGCTCATTGCCTCTATAAAAACTCTCTCAACCAAGCCATTCTCTCAAGCCTAAACTCCTCCAAAGATCTTTACACTTTAGTCTTTCCACTCTCAAAGTTCTCAATGCCCGACCCTAGCAAGACTATCAACGAAGTGCTCTCTGTACTCTCCAAGGTGGAACCAATTCTAGAGGTGGTCACACATATTTATATTCATCCTCGACCTCCTTCATCTTCTCCCTTACTCCTTCTAACTAGCCCTGAGCTATAGCCTCGGCAAGAGCCTCAACAAGAAGACATGGTTGCAGTAGACTAAGAGAATCAACACGTTGATACAAGCACAGATCAACATGTTGATCAAGAAGTTCAAGCACACTATACCATCCTCACTCCAACAAGAGGTGATCACTACTTCAGAAAAGGAAGTAGAAGTCACAAAAAAATAAGTAGAGGAGAAGCCTCCCTCACCACCAAGAGAATTTTCTCCTCTTACCTCTGATGAAATCTTAGAGCTCTTCTCAGCTTATATTCTTGTAAAAACCCTCATCTCCTTCTCAAGAAAGAGAACCATGTCTCATGTAGTCTTAACTCCCTTCTTATCAGCTCAGAGTGGTTCCTTAGAACTCCTGGCTTCTATTGTTCAAGTTATAGGCAAATCAGTAGAGGAGACTCTTATTTCAAAGAAGAAGAAGAAGAAGAAGAAGAATAGTTTGATAGACTCTCCATCATCTACTACCTCCACTGAAGAGGAAGTGGAGGTAGTGACTAAGGTCATTGTGAAGACCAGCAAAAGGAAACAGGCTATGAAAGAACATGCTGAAAAGAAAAGGAAGCTCACAGTAGCTGAAAAGGAACTGCGAGCCATGAAGAAGAAGAAAAAGGTCCATACTCCTCCTATCCCCAAGCTCAAGCTTGGAAGTCCTTCTAAAGCCTCTTCTGAACCCTCAAAATCCCTCAAGGTCAAGCCATCAGCACCTAAGAAAGATGTAACCTTTGATCCCTCTCATTTTGAAAATCTCTATCAACACGTTGATAGAAGAGAGCTACTGAAACTATGACTGATTGATCTGGTACACTGGTTAGAAAAGTTAACACTTTTTGAGTTCTTAGAGTTGGGAATGTCTGGATACCCTTATCTGGATGAGGAGCTCTACACCAATATAGAGATTGAAAGAGAAAGAGGAAGAAATGTGACTGTGATCACATCCAGTATAAATGGCAAGGCTGTCATTCTCTCCAAGGCCAAAATCACAGAGGCAATGGGGATACATAAATCAGAGGGAAAAGAGAAATACCTAGAGCTTCCAAAGAAAGCTTATAATTTCTTCTTTCCTGACTTAGAAGAGCAGAAGCTGCCCCTCCAACGTCAATAGTTCCCTGGACTCTTCACTGAGCTAAGTCATTCTTCAATGGTTAATCACTTATGTTCTCCCTCCCAAGAAGGGAACTCAGAATTTCACCTGGCGAGATCTTACCCTGATGTATAAAATCATCCAAGGGTTGAGCATTGACTTTACACAAAAGGTGTTGGAGCATATGGAGTCTGCTGCCTCTGCTAAGAAAGGAAGAAACATCTCCCTTACGTTGCTCTAATCTCTCTTCTCCTTACCACTGCTGGAGTGGTTCATGATGATGATAAGCTTGTTGGCTTTGGCTGTGAAGCATTCCTACCTGACCACAGATTAAAGAATGGTGGTTTCAAGTAAGAAAAATGAGGTTGGGTAAGGAACATGCAAAAATATCAAGCAACACTTCAATCCACCCAGGAAATGGAAGGAAAAAGAAAGAATGAAGTCTCTAAACCTGACTCGGAAGAAACTGAATCAGACTCCCCTTCTCAAGAACAAAATTAGACCCTTTAGTTACTTAGTTTGTTTTTCTTTTTAGTTTTCTATTTAGTGCCTGTTATAATTAGGGCACCACATTTTAGTTTGTAATCAACCAAATATATATATATATATATCTTTGCTCTCATTGATTCTCATCCATGTTTATGTTCTATTTATTCTGGTATGTTTAATCAATCAACACGTTGATACTTGTTATCTGCAGAATTTTCTTGGACTCATGCATTGACTTTGTTGTCTGCATTGCTTTGTTTAAAAGTTCAGAATCTAAACCCCTTCTTTTATACATCTATTCATGTCATAATACACATGATCTGTCAAACCCTTCAAAAAGGGAACATCCTTAGTAAATCAAACAACTTAATCACATATCACTGTAACTACACTTCAATACTCTTATTCATGCTTCAATCTGAGTTAAATGCATATCTATTGCTCTGACATATGTTGAACATGCTTATTGATTTAATTAACTCTGTGAAATGTCATATGTCATATATAAATAAGCTGATCACTTCCATTCTGTGAAGAATAAACTATTATTTGTTATAAATGAGTTGATGATGTCAATATTGATGGCATCATTACTGATCTTGCTTATACTTGAAATCACTCATTTGCTCAATCATGATTCATACATCACAAGTGTCATTTATATCACAAGGATACTATCTATATCACTTTGTGTTTGTCAACACGCTGATAAGGGGATTATCAACACGTTGATGAAAACTTAGTAATACATTTAGTCACACTTACACATCTTACATATGAACTCCTATGATTTGTACTTTTTTTATGATAACAAAAAGGGGGAGAGTTATGTTCAAGAAGTAAGGGGGAGCTTGTCTTATTTGATACAATGCACTGAAATCCCACTATCATTTTCCAAAACTATTTTCCTAAGGGGCAAAATACTTTCTAAAGGGAGAATGTATTCAGGTTTAAAAAAAGCATTTACAAAAGCTCATCCTAAGGGGGATCATATACTCAACTATGAGATCTTTTATCAAACAGATTTTCAAACGGTTATCAAAACTTCTTGCAATATTTTGTCATCATCCAAAATTGGGAGATTGTTGACTTTGTTGTCTCCAACCATTTGTTTTGATGATTCCAAAACCTTGATGACTATTTTCCAAAGTCTTGATAAGCTTAGTGTCTTCACCAAGATTATTATTTCTTGGTTGTTAAGGTAAAAAATGTTGGGATTAAAATGCAAAGTATGCAAAAGTGCAAGAATTCATGAGTTATAAAGATCACAATGCATATCTCGGCATATGATTATTTTGATCCAAATTCTTGATTAATGTGGACTTGTTTCTTAATCACATTTATAGATATTCGAAGAATACATGTTGAAGATCAATCTATGGAAAACAACGGTCATATTCTTCATCACATCAAAGAAATCTTGGATTGACAAGATACAATCAGCTTAGAAAAGGAAACAAATCAAGGAAGCGTATGATGTAGTGTGCATCAACACGTTGATGACATAAACCTCAAAATACAAGCTTCATGTTTCACAAGCCTTGAAGGAATCAATCAAGATGAGAATCACTATACGACTGAGCAACAACATTGAGAGAAAGATTACAAGTTTGAAGCTCTCAAAGAAGCCAAAGATCAAATAAGAAAATCCATCAAGTTACTAAAGTCAGTCTTCATCAACGCGTAGATGGAAGATGACAGAAATCTGTGAAGATCTTCAGCGGCTAGAAATCAATTAGCCAACAGTCATAAAGCTCCAAAAAGGAATAATTTCATACACAACAGCTATGAATTGATTCCAGATGCTCCTACCCATTTATGCACATCATGGATCCTATAAAAATTGAAGAAGAAGGAAGAAGGAAGAGGCCGACACAATACACAACTCTGTACATTTTGTGAATACTCTTCATCATCGTACTCACTCTCACAGATTAAGAAAATTCTGGAGCTATCATTCAAAAAGCTGCAATCCTCTAGAAGATCATCTACAACCAACTTTGACTACATTAGAGAGTTCATCATCAGAGAAGCCTTCTGTTCTCTACACTTCTTATTGTATAAGGCTATCTCTTTATAACGTATATTGATCAACTTCATTAGTTGGTGGTGATAAACCAGTTCTTCATCACTGATTAAGTGAAAATTCCCAAGGAAGATGAAGGTTGATCACATTGTTATTGTCAACACTCTAAGTCCTGTTAATCAAGTAACCTTGGCATAAAGTCATGTGTGTCGGGCACCCATTATACAAGTCATGTGTGTCAGGTATTTTTTGAAAGTCCTGTTAGTCAGGCAATTGGTTAAGTCCTCTTAGTTAGGTATTAGGCATAAAGTCCTGTGTGTCAGGGACTCTGTATAAGCCTTGTGTATCAGGCCTCAGTTCTAGTGGATAAAATCTCAAGTGTGACTTGAGTAGAGGATGTAGGTCAAGTTGACCGAACCTCTATAAATATTTGTGTCTTTCACTCTTCTACACACTTCTATATGTGTACACTATCAGCACATTGATATCTTGCTGTTACAAGTATATTGAACTTTGATCTATCAACGTGTTGATCTAAGGGTTTTGGTTGTAAAGATGAATGGTTTTAAACTTGTTTTAAGACCAATTCACCCCATATTGGTCATACTTGGGTCTACCATAGATAGCCCTTATCCCCACCTCATGTTGGCTCATAGTTACAATGATGTGAAAAAAGGTTTCTTCTTCAATTAGAATGAACTTGGCCTTCTATTGCCACGTTTATTATTACCATTATCCAATCATACATCATAGTTCGAATCAACTATGAAATACTATCTAGCTATCCACTAATCATAGAATTCACATGTTGAAGCTGAATTCTCACAACAAGACTTAATGAAGCAATAAGTCCATGAAACAACTTTCACAAGCTCATACATGGTGAAAGATATGCATATAGCATTTGATCAGAAATGCACAAGTATGATTCCATCATTTCATACAAAACATAAAGTCATTCATGCATTACATACATTCGGGTTCAATCACAATGTAACACATACATTATGTTTACTTAAGCAACACATTGCTCATGATAACATGTAACTTATACATGATCTTTAACAAGCATTCAATGCAATATATGCATTCATGTATTTAATGCAACATCTGAATTCAATGCAATATATGCATTTTTCCAACATACTTACATTCAACATATGTATGTTTTCATCACAAACCATACTCTTATGAACCTCCAAGACTTTAGTGAAGGGCATATTCCCAGGAAAGATGGAGGGGACCCAGATGGTTCCGCTTAAAACCCACCTCCTAGACAGAGCATCCAACATATAGCTTCAAGGCATAATATATGATTCATGTGTGACTCATTTATCAAACCATATTCATGAGCTATAGGAATCAAAGGAGGAACATTTCCAGGAAAAATTGAGGGGTCACAATAGTCCCGCTTAAAACTCACATCCTTAGACAGAATGCACTCAGGTAACACTATGGCATGATATGATTTAAAACTTGTCACACATTGATGTATGTAAATTCCATACATATATACATACTTATATCATGCTTGTAAAACATACAAGATTATACTAGAACAGCAGCTCTGATACAATTTGTTAATTTCAGGATCATTGTTAACATGTTTCCATGTTAACATATCATGTCATTCATGTGCAAACATATTGCATATTCTTATAATCTAAGTCATAGCACAATGTATTTCTCAAATCATGCCTTTCACCTTTCATACTTTACATAGAAGTAATCCCTAGCATGGTACTAAAGCATGGGAAGAAGATAAGTACCTTGCACCTGGATAATAGCTTAAGGAACTTATGTTCCTTGCTCCAAGGACCTTCATTCTTCAACAAGAGAAGGCGGATATGGAGGCACTCCAAGGGGATAAATTAAGGTGAAGAACCTTAAATAATATCTAACCACAATGCTCTAGTAGAATGCCTTCTATTAAGGCTTTGAGGGAGAGAGAAAGAAAATGGCAATGCTGCCAAAGGGATGAGCAAATGGCGCCACCTCCTTCTCTATTTATAGATGATGAGGAGGGGTAAATGGAGGGGTCACAACCCCTCTTGGTTGGCAAAAAAACATGTCTTAAGACAAAGAGATGCATCTCATGCCCCTTAAGGGTGAACCGTTGTGCCTTAAGGTCAATGAGTACACCTAACCTTTTCAGCATTGAAGAGAGACTCCTCTCTCAATTCCAAAAATAAACTTCCCTTGGTTACACCAATTCACCTCTCAAGGCTTAAAAAATCATCTTCCTTGGCCAAATGTTATATGCCTTGACCAATGGATGTTTCCCTTTACTGAAGTGTTACATCCTTTCACAAAAATATGTGTGTTTTGGCCAAGAGTCACAACTCTTTACCAAAAGGTGTTTATGGAGTTTTCAACTAAGAATACTATGTTCTATCACAAGGCTAGGTCATCAAGCCATTCATCCATGTTGAGCTCCTCTGAGCTCTATTCAAGCTCTCTTGAGCTTAATAGTCACTTTTCTTTCAAGACCAGCTTCCATGAGCTAAAGTTAGCTACTTTTAGCTAACATAATTTTGAGTTAGGTACTTCTACCCAACATGAGCTTGACTTAACTACTTCTAGATAACATGAGCTAAAGTTCAGCTGACTCAAGCTACTTCTAGATGGAGTGAGGTGACTTCAGCTACTTTTAGCTGGAGTAAGCTTGAGTGCAGTTGAGTTCAGCTACTCCTAGAAAAAGTGAGCTCAACTTGAGTTGGGTTCATCTAGTTCTAGATGGTGTAAGCTAAGTCTAGTTACTTTTAGCTAGACTGAGCTCAAGTTGAGCTGGTTCCAGTTGCATTGAGCTAGAATGAGTTGAAGTCAAGCTACTCCTAACTATTTTGAGCTGGAGTGAGCTGACTTGAGCTGACTTGAGCTATGTCTAACTACTTCTAGATGGAGTTGAGCTAAGATAAGCTACTTTTAGATGATCTTGAGGTAACATGAGCTATGTCTAGCTACTTCTAGCTGAGATGAGCTAAGATGAGCTATTTATAGCTAACCTTGGCCTACAACTTAGCTCCATGAGCTCAAGTACCACCTTAAAAGTATTTTGGTGAGCCAAGAATTCCAACAATTAATGGCCAAAATCCCAATGATCATGCCCTCCATAAAGGGCTCTGATACCACCCTATACCTACCACACAAAAGGTACTTACTATACACCCACACCTCTTGTTCTCCTCTGAAGACCCAAATATGTTCAAGAGGGGTTTAATTGCCTTTAAAACAGATTTAAAACCTTTTGGCTTTGTACCCAAAACCCTCAGATCAACACGTTGATAGATCATAGTCGAAAACACTTGCAGCAGTAAGGTATCAACGTGTTGATGGTTAGCACATATAAGAGTATGGTTAGCACAGATAAGAGTTGTAAGGCAGAATGAAGGATGTAAAGATTTATAGAGGTTCGGTCTAACTTGACCTACGTCATCTCCTCAACACACACTTGATATTTGCTCTACTATAACTGAGGCCTGGCACACAGGGTTTATATAGAGTTTGCCTGACACATAGGACTTCACCAAGGTTACCTGACACACAGGACTTTACGCCTAATGCCTGACTAATAGGATTTTCACCAATGCCTGACTAATAGGACTTTACAAATGTCCTGACTAGCACGACTTTAACAATGGTTTCCCGATAAACAGGACTTTACGCCAAGATTGCCTAACAAACAGGACTTAGAGTGATGACAGTAGACTATGATCAACACGTTTATAGAACACACTATCGACCTTCCTCTTTCTTGGGAAGTTTCACTTGATCAATGATGTAGAACTGGTCTAACAACACCAATTTGTAAAGTTGATCTATGTAAGCCCAAGAGAGTAAGTCTTTTACAATGATAGATATAGAACATAAGACTTATCTATAAGATGACTCTCTGTAGTAGGCAAAGTTGATGCTGATGATCTTCTGGTTACTTGCAACTTTAAGAATGAATGCTCAAGAGTGCCTTTGATATTTGTGAGTGAGTAGGAGATGAAGAGTATTCACAGAATGATCAGAATGTACGTTCTGGTGTGTCGTCTCTTCCTTCTTCCTTCTTCTTTTTTTATAGGCTCCAAAATGGTTGTAGATGGGTAGCAGTGTCTTCTGATCTTCATATAGCCATTCGTATGAAGTCATTCCTTTTTTGCACTTTATGAACATTGGTTAATTGATTTCTAGCTGTTGCAAATCTTTGCAATATTCTGTCATCTTCCATCAATGCGTTGATGAAGACTAGCTTCAACAACTTGATGGATTTTCTTATTCAATCTTGATTCTTTCAGAGAGCTTCAGATTTGTATCTCTTCTCTCAGCATTGTAGCTCATGGTTAAAAAAACAAGACCGGATCATGTGGTCCAACTGGTTAAACCATGAACCAATGATCTTCTCAGTTCTGGTTCTAGTTATTGACTATGTGTAGTGAAAACCGGTCAAAATTGGAGAAAACCATTAAAATCAAAACTAATAAACCGACGGTTCTCTAAACTTCAAGAAAAAAAAAGTCAGATCTTAAATTTGTTCACTATTTTGTCGAAAGAAATCTCGAGACTTTAACATCAGAAGACAACGTCCCTGAAGGCGAGACCTTGGTGATCAACTGCATCTTCCAACTTCACTGCATGGTGAAAGAAAGCAGAGGAAACGAGGGCGGAGATGGAGCGGTTGGTTCTACTTGGCGGAGCAGTTCTGGTTCATTGGATGCTATCATGGAAACGAGGGCATCCAAGGTGAATTTGGAGCAGACAAACCATGAGTGTAAAACAAAGAGAAATAGAAAAGAGAGAGGATATCATCAAGAAGATATATATATAGAGAGAGAGAGAGAAGAGGATCTAACAAAAAGCAAGTAGAAGAAAAAAACCTTGTGGGTTGTGCGGCTACCATGTATGGCCACCCACTTTTAGGGTTCTATAACTAATTAACTCCAACTAAACCACAAAAGTTTGTTCTTTTATACAAATACATCCTTACATTGTCCACATTTATTATTTTCAATCATTCATTTTTAAATAGAAAATGAAATCTCTCATTAATTTTTAAGGATATACATTATTCCATTGTATATAAATTATTTTATGGTAAATTTATAAGATGAGTATATTAATACTAACATATTGAAAAGTAACGATTTAACCACTAGCTCAATTGATTGAACCAGTTGAATTTTGAACCACTAACTTAACGGTTCTATGCCCGATCCGATTTTTAAAACCATGATTGTAGCTCAGCAGTGGAGTGGATGGCTTTGTGTTTGATTGCTTCATGGCTTGTGAAACTTGAATCTTGCATTTTAAGCATCTGGTCATCAACGTATTGATGTGCACTGCATCACACGCTCTTCTGAATTCTTTCCTTTTCTGAGTTGATTGCATCTTTGACATCTGATTTCTTCGTGATCTGATAGAGTAATCATCTGAAGGTTTCAATTTTCATCTTCAAAATATATTCTTTGATTTTCTATGAATTTCGCTAAGAAACAAGTCCACATGAATCATGAATTTGGATCAAACAGTGTATATACCATAATATTCAATATGAGCCAAATAACACATGATTTTTTGTACTATTGAGTATTTTACATTTTAATCCCAACATTTTTTATCTTTCAAATTAAGAACTAGTAATCTTAATCAAGACACTAGACTTATCAAAACTTTGCAAAATGGTTCTCAAGATTTTGGAATCATCAAAACAAGTGGTTGGAGGCAACAAAGTCAACATCCTCTACGCTTGAATCCTCTCTTCATCTTACCTTGGAGGTCATCAGTTCTCTCTCTCTCTCTTGGTGCACTTGGGCTGCTGATTAGTAGTTTACTATCACTTCAGCTCACTTTGGATCTCCAAAGCTTCGACTAACCTCTACTCCAAGCTTTTCCCTCCAAATTTATAGTTGAAGCCTCTAACAAATCCCCATCCTCTGCCTCCTCCATGCGCGTCGCCATTCCTTATAAAAATCCACCACATGCTTCACCGTAACTTCCTCTCCCTCCCTCTCAAGGGCTCACCTCAAGGTCTAGAGTATAAGCCCCAAATTTTTGTTCTGCTTCTGTTTCCCCATCCGTAGTTGTAGGTATAATTATTTTATATTAAGTAAATAATTAGGTAATCCTCCAATTTTAATCTTATGTGCAAATGACCCATTTCAGGTACTTGTTTGCAAGTAGGTCATTTTCTTCCTTGATATATTTTTAATTCTTTCAGAAGAGTCCATAACCTTTAACCTTTATTACAACCAATCCTTTACTTCAAGAATTTCCTAGTTTACAAGAAATATTTCTAGTACACTTTACTTTGATTCTCTTTCTTTTATTTCTTCCAGTTATGACACGTCTGCGAAGGACGGGTCATAACGCTATATCCTATGTGAAAGTAAACAAAGTACCTTTTTAAGTAAATAAAAATAAAACTACATATATACTCATTCTCTTCCCAAACATTTGAAACATACTTCCTCTATCCCTTAATTATTGTAACATTTTGATATGGCATGGAAATTAAGGAGGTAGAAAGATGTAAAGTTTTGACAAAATTAACCTTAAGAGATAAATGAGTTGAGTGAATTGTGTGAGTAGAGTTAGTGAGGTCACATCAGATAATAAAATAATAATAAAAAATTGAGTTAAGTGAGTGAAATGAAAGAGTAAGTGGAGTCAAATCAAATAATAATAAAATAAGAATAAATATAGTTGATAAATTGGTAAATTTATTAGGAAAAACTTACTAAATAAGGAAACATTGCAATAGTTTAAGAACGTCTAAAAAGGACAGTGTTGCAATAAAAAATAGACGGAAGGAGTACAGTTTTTAGTGTCTAATTTATAATTTTATTTTTTTAACATTTTTAATCATAAATTCAAATATTTATGCATCATTGATAATTTAATTTTTAGTTTATGAACGTATATTTTTAATTTATTTTCAGTATATAATTATATAAATTAAAATCAAATATACATAAAAACTCAAATGTTTAAAAGAATTGCGTTAATGTTAATTACCAACTAGTGGTGAAATCCCTAGCTGTTCAATGACTAAAATACCCTCATATATATCTCTTCTTGTCTGCCAGCTTAAGCATTTTTTAACAGTTGCGACACGATTTTGTTTTCTTCTTCGTTTCCTCTGTTCACTTCTCCGGACGCTCAAACTTACTTTTGACAGAGCTGTTATTCTCTCTGATTTCATCTGTAATTTCACTTTCTTTCATTATATCTACATTTTTGTTTATTTTATCTTCGATTTTATTCATTGGAGCTGCGATTTTCTTCATCTGTTCTTCTTTTATTTTTCAATTTTCATCTTCGATTTTGCTCAATTGTTCGATCTACTGCGGATCGCAATTCAGTTCAGTATGGGTCTCAATCTTCCTACGGATGGTTCTTCGTTTGATTCTACTTCTCCTACTTGTTCTTCTGTTATTAGTTGTGGAATTTTTTACGGTACATTTGAAGATGGTTCAGATTTTTTCTTCACTTTTCCTGACGATTTTGATTCTGTGTCACTTGATCATTCTTTGATTTCTTCTGAAGGTTTGAATTGTGTTTAAATCATGATTCTTTGCTCATGGTTCTTCTATTTGATTGTTCTGATACATTTACTTTGTACACTATACTTTCTTACAGTAGATGTTTTGGTTGTTTCCAGTAGATAGTATGGGTCTGTTCAATTAACATAATGTGATTCAGCCTCTGTTCTAGGTATATCTTTCATCCTTCACTTCTTCCAAACTTTTCTATTCTTATATTATTACTTAACGTTATTGTGTCTTGCACAAGACAGTTTGGATGCATCCAGCGTACAGTTCAGCTTTGTTGTGTTCTGTTTGTATCATATTTGTTAACTTCTGGATATTCTTTTGGATTGTTCTGCTACATTGATAATGTATATAATGTCATTGAACATTGTTATTTCTTACAACATGGACTTTAGATGTCTCAAGTGGACAGTTCAATTCAGTTATGTTTATTGAAGGCCCTTCATCCTCTGTCATTTATTTTCCTACTGATGGTCATTCTGCTTCTGTTCCAGGTATATATTTTTATTTTATGTTTTATTTAAAAAAATTGTTGTTGTAGAGGTATTGAACCTTAGGTTTTCTTGCTGTATACATTACAGATGTACCTAGTGGACAGTTCAGCTCAGGTGAGATAGATGAAGGTCCTTCATCCTCAGTTCAATTTAGTTCAGGTATATTTTGTACTATAGGTGACATTTCTTGCATTTTATTTGAATATGCGGGTCAGACAATATGAATATATTAATACGACAGTTTAGTCATGGAATGCAAACAGTACGAATATGTAGCTTAGACAGTATATCAGTACTTATCATTATGCGTATATCATGCAGACGCTATGAATGTAGAGCCTAGACAGTTGGTGTTTGAAGATGATGTTTGTTGGTTGGGATCAGTATTTGATAATTTTGAGGCTTCTGAAAATTTCTTCAAGGATTATTCATTTTCTAGGGGTTATAAAATTTTCTGCAACAATAATAGGGTTAGTGCTGATGGAAAATTCTATTATCAACATTTTAAGTGTTCATATTCTTGAGTTAACAGAAGGAAACATGGATAGAAACATTTTCCCCTCCCGAATCAAGTTAAGGAGAGACGTCGGGTTGACAAGAAGGCGGATTATTCTTGTGAAATATGTGTCAAAATGATTTCAGACAATATGTGGTCCTGTGTCAAACACAATGTGAAGCATACACATCCATTTGTGTTAAAGGAGCAGAGATTGCATCTGCGTAGTGGTAGGCATGTCAACAAGGAAGTTTTTTAGGCTCTATTTGATTTGATGCGGTCTGGAGTTAGAACTTCAGAAGCTATTCGGGTGTTTGGGTGACGAAGTGGGTGGTCTTGCAGCACTTGAAATTACAAGTCGGATGGTGTATAATCAAGTTGTTGCTGAGAAAGAGCGTAATTTTGAAGATGGTGATGTGATGTTGTTACTCGACACTTTTAGAGAGAGTTAAGGAGCCTGACTTCTTTTACAAAGTTTTGGTTGATGAGGAGAGTAGGATGTGTAGTTTTCTCTGGTTGGATGAAGTGATGAGATCAGATTACTCAATATTTG
>JBBYHH010173866.1:0-13819 GCA_038382905.1 Daphne laureola | reverse complement strand
CAGCGAAGGTTTTTTTGAAGATCGATCTACAGTCAGGATACTTTTAGATGAGAATGAGGGAGGAGGACATCCCTAAGACCGCGTTCCGCACCTAGTTTGGCCACTATGAGTATACGGTTATGCCTTCAGGCTAACAGACGCCTCAACAGCATTTATGGATTTGATGAACCGGGTGTTTAAACCTTATTTGGACACCTTTTTGGTGGTATTCATTGATGATATTCTAATTTACTCTCCCGATGAAGACACTCATCAGGAACATTTGAGGATAGTTTTACAGACACTTTGGAAGAATAGGCTATACGCCAAGTTCTCCAAGTGTGACTTTTGGATGCGAGAGGTAACTTTCTTAGGACATATCACTGGTGAGCATAAAATTTTGGTAGATCCGGAGAAGGTTAGGGCGGTCCAAGATTTGAAACGCCATCAAATAGTCAGAGATATCCAGAGTTTCCTGGGTTTAGCTGGTTATTACCGCCGATTTGTTCCAGGATTTTCTATTTTAGCGTAACTACTCACTCAGTTGACCAATAAGGGTCAAGCCTTTATTTGGACCGAAGCATGTGAGAAGAGTTACCAAGAGTTGAAGCAGCGGTTGATGGATACGCCAATTCTGACGATACTAGACCCAACCCAACCATATGTGATCTACACTGCTGCTTCGCAAATGGGTCTAGGATGTGTGTTGATGCAACGCCACCATGTGATTGCTTATGGAGTGAGGCAGTTCCGACCGCACGAGCATAATTACCCAACATGTGATCTATAATTGGCGGCATTTATCTATGCTTTGAAGCAGTGGAGACACTAGTTACTTAGAAACAAGTTTTAGATTTTCACCGACCATAATAGCCTAAAGTACTTGTTTACTCAGAAGGATCTCAATATGAGGCAACGACGGTGGCTTAAATATATAAAGGATTCCAACTACACTATTGATTACACTGTCGTTAAGGGTAACACAGTGGCTGATACTTTGAGTAGAAAGTATACAAGCTTGGTCAAAGGTAGTGATTTAGAAGGTCAAACGAAAGAGACAGATCTGAAGGATCTGTGGCACCGATGGAGTGCATGGGAGCAGGGTCAGATTTGCACTTTGACGATTTGATCAGACTGGGTAGACAAGGTTCATGAAGCACAGCACAGAGATACCGGTTTGAAGAAGATGTCAGGTGAGGATGCTGGAACACTTTGACCGGTCTTTGAGAACATGCAAGGTTTTCTGTAATTCAAAGGACGTCTGTATGTACCTATCGACCTGGCACTTTGAGATGAGATATTAGAGGAAGCACACTCTAGTAGTTTGAGTGTTCACCCAGGAAGTGAAAAGATGTATCATAATTTATGCTCGCATTTTTGGTGGTCCGGCATGCACAGACATATTGTTACACATGTAGCTAAGTGTGCCACTTGTCAGCGAGTGAAGGAAGAACACCAGAAACCTGATGGAACCTTACAGACACTACCCATCCCAGTGAGGAAATTGGGCAACATCATGATGGATTTCTTGACTGCACTACCCCTGACACGTTAGCGACATGATGCGGTATGGGTAATTGTTGAAAAATTGACAAAATGCGTACACTTCCTACCGATATAGATGATATATTCATTGGAAAAGTTGGCTCAGTTGTATATCTAGGAGATTGTGCGGTTACATGCAGTACCAGACTCCATTGTATCAGATCAAGACCCACGTTTTACCAAATGATTCTGGAATGCCTTCCATAAGGCTCTGGGTACACGACTTGATTTGAGTACAACCTATCATCCCCAGACCGATGGGCAATCAGAGAGGGTGATTTAGATTCTTGAGGATATGATGCGTAGCTATGCTCTCGACTTTGGGGGTGAATGAGACCGATACTTGCCACTTGTAGAGTTCTCCTACAATAATAGTTATCAGACTACAATTGGCATGGCACCCTACGAGGCATTGTATGGGCGGAGGTGTGTGACGCCTCATTATTCATCCAAAGCGTCAGATAGAGAGGAATTGGGGTCCGAAGTCATTGAGGAAATGATAGAGAAGATCCGTTTGATTCAGGAATGCTTGAAGAGTGTGAATGATCGCACTACATCGTATGCCAACAAGCAGCACTGAGACTTAGAGTTTAAAGTAGGAGATCAGATGTGGCTCAACGTTGCACTTATCCGAGGGACTGTCCGATTTGCCTGACGGGGCAAGTTAGCCCCGAGATATATCAGTCCCTACGAGATTCTGGATTGGGTTGGCAAGGTTGCCTACAGATTGGCCCTACCGCTGAGTATGTCTGCGGTGCACAACGTCTTTCATTTGAGTATGCCGAAGAAGTGTATTCTCGACCCCATGCAGACGATTCCAGTCGAGGAAATTCAGTTGAAACCAGACCTATCTTACTAGGAGGTACAAGTTGCGTTGTTAGCCAAAGATGTTCAGAAGCTTCGTAGTAAGTTTATCATGATGGTCAAGGTCTAATAGTCGCATTACTCTGATGAGGAGGCCAGTTGGGAGACTAAACAGGATATGATAGACCGATACCTCACTTTGTATCAGCGATTGAGGCCCCTTTTGGAGGTCCAAGAGTCCTAAGGGGGGGAAAAATGTTACACCCACCCCGGATGTATATTATTTTCCAATGTATTTTCCCGGAGGTTGGATTTGTAATCTTGTCGAGATTTGGAATATTATGTAATTAAGATGCTGATGAATGAAATGAATGTCACGAGAGGTTATTGGAGGTCCATTCTATGATATTTTAATAATTTACAACATTTTATAAATCCCGGGTCATTTTTCTAAAAATTAGTTCAGAAGGCAAAATGGTCATTTCAGAAAAATTGATCGAAAATCACATGTTGGGCTTTTCATAGTGGGCCGGTGATTTGGGATAGTTAGGGCCCGAATGTTAGGCTTAAGTGATGAAGTGTTAAGGAAGTAAAAGAAATGATTTCTTTTAGAAGAGAATAATTTATGGAAACATTTTTGGTTAAAGACTTTACATGTTTCATGGAATCAATGGAGGAAATCCTTCATGAAATCCAATCTAAGGGTTGGTATTGGTTTGAAAGAGGATAATTGGTAAGATTATCTACAAGAAAAGGAAATGAAATTAGTAATAAAATAAGATATAATGAAGTAGTAAGAGTTTGTAAGATAAGTTAGTAAAGAAAAGAAGAAAAACTCATCTCTCTCTACCAGGCTTGGCCGACGGTTTTAGGAGCAAATTCGTTGTGATTTTTAATCAATCTCTTCTTAATTCAAGCTTCAAGATCAAGATTCAACAAAGATTAATCAAGGTAAAATATTTCCTTGGTTGCTTAGTAAGGTTTTATGGTTGAAATCTTGAATTAATTTCTCTTTTTCCTTCTTTTCTTGAAGCCGAAATTCTAGAGGAAATAATACCTAAATTTCTTCATCAATACTTCCTAAATTCTTGAGGTAAGCTAAAATCTTTGGTGATTATTAATCTTAAGGTTCATCTTCTCCATGATTCCTTAAGTTTGTGAAGTTTTGGAGTTGATTAGAAATCATGTTCATGAATAACTTTGGATTTGAGTTGAAAGCATGCTTGATTTGTGTTCTTGGGTGTATGTTGAGCATGTTTAATACTTGGGTTGAAGGGTGATTTTTGGGTGAGGCTGAAATTGAAGCATGAATTTTAGGGTTGATGTTGGTTGATTTTTCATGAAGTTTAAGTGTTTTGGTGATGTTTGTGATGATATAAAGTTGGTGGTTGAATTAGAGAATGAATATTGAGAAAGTATGATGAAGGCCAAAACTTGGATGAAAGTTTTGTGATGTTTTGGTTGTTAAAGTTTGTATTAAATGGAATTTTAGTGAAGGAAAGAAAGTTTAATGGTTAATTTGACAAGTTGGTTGAAGTTTAGGATGAAATTGAACATGGACCAAAAATTTTGGTCAAAACTGAAAGTTTGGGAAATATTTGGTAAATTTAGAGTTTTGGTGAAAAAATGTCATTTTATGGAGTTAATTACTAACTTGGTTAAGGAAATAAAGGTTAAGTATGAAAAATGACACTTTTGAAAGGTTTAGGGTTAATTTGAATGATGGTCGAAAGTTGGGGAGAAAATCTGGAAATCGGCGGTTTTCCTTGATTTTCAATATTTGGGTTGTTTATTTGTATTAAATGATGATTTGGTGAAGTAAATGAAGTTAGAAATTGAAAGGAATTAATTTGGTAAGGTTTTGGGTAATTTTGAAGGTTGACCAAAAATATGGGGGTTGACCGAATAGTTTGACTGATTTAATTGTGGAATTTTGGATAATTTTCATGATTAAGTGGGAAAGAATTGAAAAGTGAACAAAAAAAATGGATTTTTGTCACTTTCTAAAGTTCTAGGATCAATTTGCACATTTTATAAAAAATTGGAAATTTTGTGCAATTATGGAAAGTATAAGTGAAAATGGCCCTTTATATTGAAAGTTCAGGAACTTATGAACTTTCTGTCAATTTTGGCATTTTGTGAAGTTTGGGGCAAATTTGTAAGTTCCTAAAAAGTCTAGGGACCTAAGTGGTAATTATTGATAAATTACCTTAAGTTGAGAATTTTAGTTTAATAACTAGAATTCCTATGTTTCTGAAAATGTCAGTGTGATTCAGTATTCTGGGATTTTTCTATTGGAGAGCAATTTTGGTGGCTTCAGTAGATTTATCCGACTATGTGTCACCACCCCCACCGTACACGGCCTGGCGGAAGCGGACACTGGACCGGGTGGGCGGTGGCGATGTTCGTTCTTCCTTTATACGTAGCTAGCTCGAGGGGATATTAACTTATCTCAACCCTCGGCTCTTACACTTACTTAGGATCACCGTCCTTACTTATTGTTTTTTCTGAATTTTCGGCAGCACTTCGCTACTATCCTGCAATTCATACAGTTCTATATAACAGTTAACTAAGCTCAGCTCAGGCTAGGTACACCGAAAGGAAAGCGGCCTCCGGCACGTAATCCCCGATAAAGTAGACATGCTGGCAAACATATATACATAGATACATCATCAACCATCCATACATAATCTTTAACATGCATTTCAACATTGTTCCAAAATGCGCATGTTATATAGTCTACGCTATATGTACAATGCAAAACTATCTCTACAGAGCCCTCTTTACTTTGCACATACGATGATCAGGCGGCGGTTGAGTTATCACCGACTATCCCGCCCGTCACTACTGCTACTGCTGCTGTAGCTACATCAAAACACGTTTCAAACGGTTAGTGTCATTATCAATCATTTCTGGCCAACTGGACAACAAATATGAATCTCAGTCAAGTCCGATCATTCTTTAGTCCTCAACCGGGAACCCCCTTATCTGTACAATCAATAACTATAAGGGAACAAACATTAGTACCTTAACAAAATCAATTGGCCAGGCAGAAATGGGAGGAATTCTTACCTTTTTACTGTTCTAATGAAACTTCGTCGGTGGTCGTAACACTATGGAGGTAAGGGTTCAACCTTCTTAAATACGCATTGCATAGTGCTATTTAGGCTGGTTGAGATTGGTTTAGGGCTGAGGATGTGGGTCACACCTTATAACCCCCGACACTGGTTCAATGGTAAAGATTAGTGGTATGCAGGTTTTAGGTATTTCGGATATTCTGGCATCTGCTATGTTCTGCTATTTTCTGATCGGCACGATTAGACACTGACACTTATGATAGTTATTTGTGGGGAACCTAGGCCCCTCGCTGGTATACCATGCATCTGTTATCTGTTGTCCCGATATGAGTTTCGACCCCCGGGTGCTGTCGTATTTGTCGATCTGGACATCGGTCCAGGTTCGTCCTTCGTGGCGTTCGTATATCTGAACTCTGTACTAACATTTTTGTAGGTTCCGTGTTATTTTAAAAATATTATTTACCCCTGCCCTTACTAAGTACTTTTCGATTACTCATCCCTTTATATCTATATCATTTCAAGAGCTCCCGATCAGTAGCCAGTGGAGAACTCCGTGTGGTTGGCTTTAGCTTTTGAGTACCGCAGGTACTACTAGATCCATGATTAGATTCCATTTTGTGGGATAGTCTCGATTAAGGTTTCGATAATAGTATGAGTATATCTGAAATGACTAACGGTTAACTTCTTTGGTAAATATTTATAATAGCAGCGGGAACTTGCGGTGCTAGTCGGTGTTTCTCCTGACCGACCACCGACAAGTATGTTATGACTTTGGCTTAAGTTAATTTTGGCTCTGTAGGACTAGAACGCATGCATACTAAAACATGGATGACTATATATTCTTTTAAAATGTCGGGGAATTATCCACCCTATGAAGAGGATGGTAAATTCCCTATGTTGTATTATTATAATTATGCTTAGTAATCGGGCGATATTCTGTAAAACCACTAACGTGTTTCCTAGTGCAGGTTGAGGGCTTAAGAAACTGGAATGCCTTAAACTGAAAATAAAGCATTAGAAACTTAAAGTGGGAAATTTTTTAAAAATTTTCAGGTTTTGGGTCCGCACCTTCAATGAAGAATTCTGCTCTGTCATCACCGCCGAGTTCCAACACCGTTACCGCACACTTCTTCCACACCATCCACAGAGGGGTGGTGACACTTACACAATCATTTTATCAACCGGTTCGAGAAGTCTCACGTGGACGACACGTAAAATGCTTATGACTTAATCATGAGTCATCTCTTTTCTATGGTGGTCCCCTTTATTGCCTTAGTTAAAGGAATCCTTTCATATAATTCTAAACAGAGTGGGACTTATACCTTTATCTTTTTCTCTTGACACATATGCGAGAACTACTCCCAGTCCATGTCGGGACCTCATCTATCACGCTACATATATTCTGTTTTCCTTAAGCGTATGATTTCCTCTCACCGATAATACTCCTGGTCATGAGGGTTAAACGTGGCCATTGAATCCATACCATTGGGAAGGAAGTCCAGTCTCCCAAATCAAACCTATACCTGTATATCATAATTGGGCCCCCTTCGGCCTTTCCTTACCTATACAATCGAGGGGGAATTGAGATGCTACAAGCACTCTATCAAGGTCAACCCATAAGAACCTATAACACACTCATCCGGGGCCTTTGGGTCCTATGGCCATCATTCGAAACACAATCAATCACATCCTTAACACTTGCATTAGGTTCCTCAAAATTCGAACCTGCTGCAGTGAAGATTGCATTAACACTGATAGTTTCTTGGGCATCCACTACTTTCCTTTAACATTATCAGACGGAGCGGGATCTGTATCCCTTATCTCCGGAAACATAGCTCGATGTTCGCAAGTTTCAATCATTTTCCTAAAATCCCATAACATAAGAAAGAACACATACAATGGTTAACTACACAGCATAGGCAAGCAACAGTATTTCCTATTTGCTCCGTAGTGTAGATGCAATGCATAATGCATGATGCAATTTATCACATACAATCTCAGCATCAATCATATTAGGCAACAACACACATAATAACAATTCCTATCAGAAAATCCAATAACTTATTCTTTTCGAGTATACTTGGACTGACTGACTGCAGTCCTACTTCTCATTCCGAGGATGTTCTTGGAAGGAGCTCTTCTTATGGAACATGCCCGGAATTGATCGGTAGAACAGGGGCATTGCCCTTCCGAACACACCCCTCAGAAGTCCAAGTTTCCATCTTCCCCGTAATTCCATCTTGGACATTCTGACAATAATCCCAACACTACTCTTATGCATACTCTTGACTTTCTCTAAACTGCACCTTGACCTTCTTCTCTTCATCACTTACCCTTTAACCTTCCTCTAATACCAACTTGTTACCACCCCCTCGCTACACGACCCGGTGGGAAGCAGACGCGGGGCTGAAAGGGCGGATGCAACTAAACACACATCCTGTAATGCGCAACAATAATGTGGGTTTAAACAACTATCAGGTTCCTAATACTAATTTCAGCTGTAGCAGAATTTCTTCTTTTCAGCAGACCACCTGTCACTCCAACATTTTTAGTAAATTTTACGGATGTCCTAAACACAATCTAAAATTTTTGTAGTAAACTAGACACACGGGGATACAGCCACAAAACATTTCACACAAAATGGCCCAGCCATTTGCTACAGTTTATTCAAGAAAAAAAGCCCAAAAATCTGTAATTCCTCAAAACAGCTTTCCCTGTATTTCCACTTTAAAATTCACAACATATACAAATATACTGAGCTCTGCTCAGACCAGATGCACCAGAAAGGGGTATGCCCTTTCACTACCGGGCAGAGGCTCCCCGATAAATAAACATGAAATCAAGAAATTCCACAATAAATATTATCAATAGCTCATTTCATTAGTAACCTTTCTCACACATCATCGATCATTTCATCACATAAGAATACTTAATCGTATAGTCAATTCGACATGTATGTATGCAATCTAGATCTACAGAGGCATTTCCAATAGGTGATACCACTTAAGCATAGGTGCTCGGATCTGCAGGATCCCGACCACTAGCACCTGATACTGCTGCTGCTGCTGAATACATGAAAAGAACATAGAGGTTAACCGTTAGTCACATATATACATATAGTGCTCATCCAGAAAATCAAGAAAATCCATTTACATGTCATAACCATTGACATTGTTGATATATCCTTCCATTTCACATTATAGCCATTTCTTTTCATACTTTCCTTTCCGTATCACATTCTGTATTCATATCTTAACCTGTTTCCACATCACACATAGTTTCTCTATCGGGCTCACCCTACCCTTTCCCTTTATCATTAATCAGAAAGACATAAGGAGCTAACAATACCTTTAACACACAATCATAGTATGACCGAGAAAGATACTCTGTGGTCTAAGACTATAAGTGTCACCACCTCTCTCTGGCCGACATGGCAGAAGCGTCGTGAATGGTGCCGAGAGGCGGTGGCGACGGCGGAACGGAAATTCTCTTCGACTTGTGGAAACCAAAACCCGGCCATTTTAAAACTTTTCCAAACTTATTGTTTCTAACATGTTACCTAGGTTTAAGGCGATCTCGTTTCTTAATGCCTAAACCTGCACCCAGAAAACACGTTAGTCGTTTTTACAGAATATCACGAGTTAACAGAATTAAATATCCATATACATCAGATCAAAACTACCACCTACTTTGTTGGGTGCGTAGTTCTGTAATATACCAAAATAATACAGTCATCTGATGTAAATGCATACATACTAGTCCTACAGAGCCGTAACTACAAAATCTCGTAGGGTCGGTCGACACGAAACCCTGACGAATCACCGCAAGGTATCGCTGATGCTGTAACATACCAAAGAAAGTTAACCGTTAGTCCTTTAAGCATAACTTATACAGAATTTCATAACCTCCTCTTGACGTTATCAAGACTACCCCAAACCATAAACCAAACCTAATCAAGGAGCTAGAATTACTTGCGGTAATTAAAATATAGCCAACCAGATGAACTAACCCGCTAGCTGCTGCCCGGAAGCTCTTGAAAAGAATAATATAAGGGGTGAGTCCTCGAAAGGTACTCAGTAAGGGCTGGGTAAGATTAGCAGATAATTATGCGGAACCTGCAAAAGAGGTTAGCATATAACATAACATGAGTCCATCTATAAAGTTCCTATCAACAATCCATAATGATATTACCAAAAGTGAGGTAACATCTATAACGTTCCTATCAATTTCTGACACCCAACCTTAACTCTTTAGCAGGTAGTACTCACGGCTACAGACGGGCAATGTACTTCTGTACACTTGGTCATATAATCAACACTTATGCCTACACATCCTTGAAATATCACAATCCAATAATACCATTTAGGAGGTTTCTACCATACGTTAACAGAACACGTCAATTCTTAAAAAATTGACTTCCATAATAACGTTGAATGTATTTTCCATACCGTTACATTCTATCATCAAACATACATATCCTTGCCTTCATGTCCACTGGACAGAGGCCCACACATATATATCTTCACGTCTTACCAGACGGGAGCTCATATCATAACAATGTCTCTCTCATGGCCATTATCATAATCATTCGCACATTAACTCATATATATATATAACACATTGCCAATTCCATACAATTTAGACCCAAGTCTAATAATATGGAGTTCACATTCTCTTGTAGTCCCATTACACAATTCATTTTCTAAGACACCACGTATCTTAGGTTCCGAACCTCAGAACATTGGAAAACCACACACATGAAATTTACACCATCAGGTACCCTTTACATAACAAACCAATGTTGACAACCTATAATAAATTGTCTAAACAATCTTTCATTGTACCTCATATGGGGAGAACGCATTCCACGCGTATCCCCTTTATCCTACCAAACTGAAACTACCTCCCTCGTTCCACTGAGCGGGAGACTTACCACTGTGACATTTTTCACATTGATAGCATACATCACACAGTTTATTTTTCTTCAACATCACAAATGGCATAACCATAAAAACTATGACCAATACTTGTATAAATGGTGTCACTCTTGACAACCCTTCACTTCATACTGTATTTTTCATTTAACCTACACATATGAACTAACTCCGTGTCAAACAAAGTTATCATAAAATGTTGTAGAATTGCATCTCTAGTAATAACCAATAGCTTTGGAAGGAGGAATTATCATCCCTATATACCATGTAACTAGACTTATTCTGATAGACTATCTTCCCCTTACATTCCTGTAACTTTCCTTTTGGTCTTAACATCCCATTATAACATAAGAAGTCCTTAGTCAAACATTTTTATAAAATTCCATAGATATCCAAATTCAATTCCATAAATTTTTCCTTAAACTAGACACATGAGGCTACGTTCAAAAAATGTTTCATACCAAAAATCCTAGCCAATTAATAGAGTTTATTCGTATAAAACAAGCCAAAATCTGCCTTTTTTTTTCTTCAGAAAACAGCTTTGTGTCTAGCTTCAACTTAATCCCTCAACTGAATTTACGGGTCGAACAAATCATAGAACTTTAACCCAAACTGGTAGACTTAATTTAGAGGCTCCCTACAAAACTCCAAATCCTAACTCCTCGAGTAACTCAATACATAAATTAACTTAGTTTAATAAAGTCAAAATGTTTAACTCTAGTCTTTTTGTATCTATTGGTTGACATACTCAAATCATCGTCTGTCAGGTGGGAGAGGTAGTTTAGACTAGCTTCCTAAGCCTAGATGGCATCCCGTCCCCAGGGTACATATCGTTGCACCCTGAGTTAATTGTCGATTTCCTACACAGTAACCACAGACAGTACCGAGGCCTAGGACTAAACGGTACCAATCATCATATTGAACCAACCTTAACAATCTTTATGTTAACTTATCATATTCTTATACTTACTCTTCTTTCATAACATTGATGTCGGTTGTGAACGCTTCCCACCGAATCATTCTGTCAATTTAATTAACTTATCCTTACTTTAAACCTTTATTAACTTCCTATTTTCATCTTGCAAGTGACACTTGGTGTTTCCACACTTCTGTGTCCATCTCGGTGCATTTATCCTTTGTATGAATTTCATTACCTCAATTCTTCCATAATGAATTATTGTGAAATTCATTAAATCCAGTAAACATCTTTCCCTGTATTCTTTAGACATCACACTTCCGCACCAGACGGTGCATTAAAAAAATCCTGCGCAGTTTTCCTGACGCAAGACCCAAAGACCCTTGACAACAGTCCATGCTTGCTCAAATCCATGTATAAAGCACAATATCTTTACATCTTACCTTCATTGGTGCTGCCTTACATCACGACTGCTCACCTTAACGACCATATTCTTAAATCTAACTTTAACCCTTCTTCGTTATTCACAACCTTTCCTTAATCTCCATTTTCTACATATACTAAAACCAATAATCACCCTTACCATTCATGTCCTTGCGCAATCTCATCCTTTCGAGAACCGAAGTTCCTTACACAATCATTTTATCAACCGATTCGAGAAGTCTCACGTGGACGACACGTAAAATCCTTATGACTTAATCATCACTCCTCTTTTTCTATGGTGGTTCCCTTGATTACCTTAGTTAAATAAATTCTTTCATATGATTCTAAACAGAGTGGGACTTATACCTTTATCTTTTTCTCTTGACACATATGAGAGAACTACTCCCAGTCCATGTCGGGACCACATCTATCCCGCTACACATATTCTGTTTTCCTTAAGCTCATCATTTCCTCTCACCAGTAATACTCCCGGCAATGTGGGTTAAACATGGCCATTGAATCCATACTATTAAGAAGGAAGTCCAGTCTCCCAAATCAAACCCATACCTATATATCATAATTGGGCCCCCTTCGGCCTTTCCCTACCTATACAATTGAGGGGAATTGAGATGCTACAAGCGCTCTATCAAGGTCAACGCATCAGAACCTATAACACACTCATCCGGGGTCTCTAGGTCCTTCGACCATCATTCAAACCACAATCAATCACATCCTTAACACTTGCATTAGGTTCTTCAAAATTCAAACCTGTTGCAGTGAAGATTTCATTAACACTGATGGTTACTTGGGCATCCACTACTTTCCTTTAACATTATCAGACGGAGTGGGATCAGTATCCCTTGTCTCCGAAAACATAGCTTGCTATCCATGACTTTCAATCATTTTCTTGAAATCCCATAACATAAGTACAACGGTTAACTACACAGCATAAGCAAGAAGCAGTATTTCCTATTGGCTCTGTAGTGTAGATGCAATGCATAATGCATGATGCAATTTATCACATAACATTTCGCATCAATCCCAGTAAACAGTGATATACATAACAACAATTCCTAATGGAAAATCCACTAACCTATCCTTTTCGAGTATTCTTAGACCGACTGCCTACAGTCCCACTTCTCATTCCAAGGATGTTCTCGTAAGGAGGTCTTCTTACAGAACATGCCCGAAATCGATCGGTAGACCAAAGGCATTGCCCGTCCGAACACACCCCTCAGAAGTTCAAGTACCCATTCATCCTGCAATTTCTTTCTTGAACATTCTGACAATTATCCCAAAACTATATTTCCTACCTTTACCCAAGTCTCTCATTAATCTTTTTCTTAATCACTTACCCTTAACCATGCTCTGATACCAAACTGTCACCACCACCACCCATGCTACACGGCCTGGCGGGAAGCGGACGGGGGGTCGGCGGGGCGGCGGTGAGCTAAACAATCCCTTTTCTATTGCACAACCTTTAATATGGGTTTAAACCACCTTTCAGGTCCCTGTAAGAGATTCAGCAGAACAAAAATTTTCTTCTTCCTTAAACCTGCATTACAGAATTCAAACAATATATAGATATACTGAGCTTTGCTCAGGCCAGACGCACCAGAAAAGAGTCTGCCCTTTCACTACTGGGCAGAGGCTCTCTTATAAAATAAACATGCAATTAGATGTTTTACGATAAACATAATCAATAATACATTGCATCTGTATTACTTCACACACATCATCAACCATATTGATGCATAAGAATGCTTAATACATAACCAATTCTACATGTACGCATGAAAACTACATCTACAGAGCTGTCTTCCAATAGGTCATACCCTCAACATCGATGGTCACATCTACAGGATCCCGACAATCACCCTTGTTACACCCACTGCTGGCAGGAATTTATTTTCTAGAGGGGAGTGGCCGGAGGGCGAGTTGTCACGTGCGTGAAGGTACGTGGAAGTTGTTAATTTTGAGTTCAATTGAACTTTGAGTGTTGTTAAGTGCATGATATTGAAGTATTGGTGAAATATGCTGGGGTTTGAACTAGCGTGGTTGGGTTCGGTGGAACGGTAGTAGGAAGGAATAGGGTTTTCCAAGTTTCAAGTGTTGTAGGTAAACCACGGGCGATCCGCACC
>JBBYHH010173755.1:0-13821 GCA_038382905.1 Daphne laureola | reverse complement strand
GGACATTTATTTCATTTACAAGTATCATAATACATAATTGTCACAAAGTCCCGGTAAATTACAAACCAACCTCTGGGAAATTATATTAGAAAATAAATACATCCGGGGTGGGTGTAACACTTTCCATGGTACTTGGAATCTTTGGTGTAAGATATAGCCACCATACTATCACTAAACATGGTAATAGGCCTTTCCACCGAAATTTTAGATTCCAAGTTCTTGAGGAAATAACTTAACCACAAGGCTTATTGTACAGCTGAGGCATATGAGATAAACTCAGCCTCCATGGTTGATAATGTTGTACAAGTCTGTTTCTTAATACACCAAGTAGTTAGACCACCATGAAGTGTGAATACATAACCATATGTAGATTTGTTAGAGTCTCTATCTCCATCCCAATCAACATCAGAGTAGCCATGTAAATCAAGTTTTATGTCTTGATAACATTGCTAATAATCTTTGGTACTTTTTAGGTGCCTTAGAACCCTCTTCACACTCTTCCAATGCTGCATTCCAGGGTTTGAAGAATATCTTTCTAGTAAGCCAACTATTTAGCTAATGCTAGGCCTTGTACATAACATGACATATATCAAGAATCCAATAACACTTAGGTATGGTAAGCCTGTCATTTCTTCCTTCTCTTTTGGAGTCTTAGTGTTATGACCCATCCTTTCGGAGGTTCATAACTCCCAAAGATCTTCCTTAAAACCATTTATGAGGTTGTAAAACAATGTTCAATTTTAAGAAATGAAGATAAAGGAATAGTTTAAGAAAGATCTTAAGGTCCAGACACAACCTCTATTCAAAGTGCGCTTCCTTGCTTGAATGTAAAGAAAATAAAATACAAAATATTAACTAGGTGTCAAGGTTCCTGAGTCTTTAAGTAGTGGTAGCCATCCAGGCTTGGAGTTCTAACCCAAAGATCCTCCGCGTCCTTCTCTCCCATCTTTACGCAATGCCAGATTCTTTGCAAGTAATATTAAGGGACATGAGTAGATGTCCAATAAACAAATAAATAATAATAATGAAATAACTTGCAAGAAAAGAAAGAAAATAGATACGAGAGAGGAGTCGAGGAACTTACAAGAGTGGCGAGCACTCCCATGGGAAAAGTGCAACTTCTTAACTAAGGCTCAAGAGCCTCCTTTGGTTAGAAGGAATCCAAGTGAGCACTTTGGTAGAACAGGGACCTTCCGCACTAAGGCTTTATCTTTTTTACGGTAGCTTCCGTCCCTAGTAAAGCTCCCGCCCAGTTGTCAGTCTTTGAGTCTTTGTGCTTCAGTGTTCCCAGTGTCCCAATGATTGCTCTTCTCGTATCCGTACTCTAAGGTCCCCAGTATTTGTACTTTCGAGCTCCTAGTCAGTTAGTTCCCAGTAATATCGTTGTCACATGAAAACAGTAACACGATGCAGTCATTTTCACAAAGTTCTAATATACACATATAAGGTTTATATGTGTTGGCTTAAAATGTCTCCCGCCTATATTACCTCTTATGCATAAGTAACCATAATGACCATGCTTTAATCATAAGAAAGCATTATGGGTTATACTTCTACGGTGGTCGCCGAATATGGGATTTGGTTCCAACCTTCCTAGTTTCCAAGATACATTTCCACAAGTTTATCCTGAAGCTATCATTAACAGATCTCACAGTAATACAATATAAATTCATTGTACAAAACCCTTCCACAGTTCATTATAGGTTTGACCAACTTGACTATTCTCAGTAGAATCACTCAATTGCATATATTTTCTGATAATTTATCATGTAACTTACGATTTGTAGTAACCCACATTCTATTTTATTTAACCATCATTTAATCCCATCAATGCTCTATCCTTAACAATTAGGCATCTATTAATGAGTTCTCCTTCCTAAGCTGTGTTTTTCTCCACAATCATCAGCATAATACCCTTCAAGGATTCAGCCAACATATAACTTAGAGAACTATTACCTTCCTCTCACATACTCCTCCACCAGTAATTACCAATCACCATTTAATGTTCTTAGACAATCATAACAGTAATTCATCATGCCAGTATATCATTTAATAATGACAAAATCACAACTCTCCTAGCTTGTACAATTCGGCCAAATAGGGTTTTCCTTAAGAAATTACACTTCTTCATGCTTAACCTTTCTAGTAGTACAATCTTCTTCATAAACAATAATTCACACCATAGAAATCGGTGGAAAAGTAAAGGACAGAATCGGGTCATTTGCCAAAGTTGGGCAAAAATACCCTTTCATCATGCATTCTTTAATAAATCTTAGAAATACTCTTAAATGATACTCCATCTGTCCCAAATTTTTTGAAACACTTTCCTTTTTGGACTATCCCTAAATTTTTAAAACATTTCCCCTTTAAGTAACTTTTTACCTATGAAATTACTAAGTTACCCTTCTATCTTTTTAATTTTCTCTCTCTCTCATGTGAGTCCCATATCTCTTTAGCTCACCAGCCCACTTTTCTCTCTTACATTGTTTTCTCTCTCCTAGCTAGACAATCTAGTAGAGCCTTTCATGTTCCTCGGTCTGTGTGACTCTCTCTAAATCTCTCCCTATTCAAATGAATAATCTCAACCATCATTGATCTCTTTGTTTACTTAATGTTTTTCTTGAATCTATATCTTTTTGTTTCTATTGGATACAAGTAAGGAGATGAGAAGGAAATGGACATGTCCAACAATTATACGTTTGGCTTGGCTATGGAAAGGCTAGTAAAGGGTTTTGGAAATTGAAGTTTGGATTGATAAAAGGGACATAGATTTAGTGTATACCTTGCGTCCCCTAGTAACCTATCTTCATCAAATTTTTTCAATTTTTCAAAATACCACCAAATTGGTCTGGTAGCGGCTACTGATAGGAATTCATGAACTGAAGCAGAACAAGTGTGTAATTAAGATGAATTTATTTGGTGTTGGAATGAGGTATTGGGGTGGGTGAGGAGTTTGGAGTGATGAGAGGATAGTGAAATTCACGACGTTCCGCGCGGGCTTCTTCAATGGTGGTGGTGGTGACTCACCGAAGGGTGATGATGAAGGGTGTTGGATCCACTGAAGAAATTGATCGGTGAGTGAATCTGATTTTGACAAATGAAAAAAACAAAGAAGTTCAATGGAACTGGAAGAACAAAGGAGAGAGAAATGAAGAAGTTTGAAAAGAGGGGTGAAGAGAGGGACACAAATCGAAAACGTAAAGGCTTCTAAAATCCCATGCCCAAACGAAGTGTTTCAATAAAATCGGGACCTAAGGAGTAATATTTAACAAGATTTCTAGCATATCTTCTTCATCAGGGCCGATTTGAACAGTTTAGGGTTTCTAGGATTTTACCTCAAATTCTTGAAAAGGATAAGAGATATGTGATTTCACTGCAGGCGAGGGTCAGTTTCACCCTTCTTCTTTGATTTCTAGCTTAAACAGTGATGACAACAAGGTGAGGAACGGAAATGGCCTGGTGGAGGCTGGCTTGTTCATCCTTCACAACTCCAGATTGAAGAAATGAAGCAGATGACCAGACGAAGAGGATGGCCTTTACGGCATCATCGGCTCGCCTGTGTTTTCTCGCCGGTTGGATCCTCGTGTCTACCTCCATCTTCCAAGCCAGGCACAGGTCAGCTGAAAAAGACAAAGCAGAGGACAAAAGATGAAGAAAAAGGCCCAAAAATTGAAGTATAATCTCTTCTTCTTTTCTTTTTCTTTATAAATAATTGTTCATTTATGTAATTTAATTATTTAGCCCTCCAACAAATATAAGTTGGCCAATAAAACCCCATATGTCCATCTAGGGTTTGTCCAGCTCCTCATCTTCCTTCTTTGACAGTTTAGTCACTAGGTGACTTCTTCATAGTTTAATCCTTCAAAAATTAAGCATTGTCAATATTTTCAAAGCTGACGGGCCACCCTAAATTTTGCACTTCTTCAAGTTTCTCCCAATATTTTATCAATACACCATGTTATGACCTGTCCGTAACATGAGTCATAACACTTAGGACACATGTCCTCTGCAAACTTGCACTTATATGCAAGTGGGGTGTTCATGGGTTTTGAGTTAATTAAGTTGAACCTTTCTAGAATCTTATCAACATAAGGTTCTTGTGAAAGGGCTAACAACTTCTCATTCCTATTCTGGTGTATCTTAACACCCAGAATGAAAGAAGCTTTCCCCATATCTTTCATATCAAACGTGGAGGACAACCATCCTTTGATGTTTTTAGCAACTCAACCCCACTACTTGGTATAAGTATGTCATAAACATACAAAGTCATGATAGCATAACCAGAACTAGATGAGAACAACTAAACATAATGGTCTTCATGCATCATCACAAAGCCATAGGTAGTGGTTGGATGGTGAAACTTCAAGTATCACTATCTTGAAGCTTGTTTAAGAGATAGATAGACTTTCTGAGTCTACAAACCTTGTTCTCAAGACCATGTTTGACAAACTCTTCTGGTTGTCTCATGTAGATTTATTCACTCAAAGCATCATTGAGGAAGGTGGTTTTTACATCCATTTAATGTAATTCTAGATCCATATTGGCTATAATAGCAAGTAACAATCTGATAGAATTGAATTTCACAACAGGTGAGTAGGTGTTCTTGAAATCAATAACTTTCTTTTGTGTGAAACCTTTAGACATAAAACGGGCCTTGTATCTCTCGATTATTTCATCAAAATTCCTCTTTATTTTCAACACCCATTTATTTCCAATGACCTTTCAGCCAATAGGAAGATCTGACAATTCCCACACACCATTAATGTAACAGACAGACCGTGTACAAGGCCAAGATATTGTCCGCTTTTGGCCCAACCCACACGAATTTGCTTCTACGCGTGGACCATCCAGTGGACTACACGTGTAAAATGCATCTTATGGGTTAAGGGTGGACCATCCTATATAAGGAGGACTATACTCACTTAACCACTCCATGTGGGATGAATATCGTCCACCCCCACCATGGGAGCCCAACGGCCTCGCTAGCACATGGACGCTGTACAAGCCTGACTCTGATACCAATTATAATAGATAGACCGTGTATAAGGCTAAGATATTGTCCACTTTGGGCCCAGCCCGCACAGATTTGCTTCTACCCGTTAACCACCCAGTGGACTATACGGGTAAAACGCGTCTTGTGGGTTAACGGTGGACCATCCTATATAAGGAGGACTATACTCGCTTAACCAATCCATGTGGGATGAATATCGTCCAATGTTACAGTCACCCCTAGAAAATGGTGAATTTCTTAAAAGAATTGCCCGAAGGTCAAAATCTGCTATTACCGGGACTTTGTTTTTCGAGGGTATATGACACATTTTTTGATAATTCTCATGTCCAGAGAATTAGTTTGAGCTCAATTCCATGAGATTTCACACTTTTATAAGTATACGTGAGTCTTGGGTCATTTTACCAAAATTTGGTTTTGGGGGTAAAATGGTTATTTTGGAAAATTGGATGAAAATGCCTACTAATCCTAATTAAGTGTTGCTGCCAATTTTAATGGGTTGATTGGGAGATATTTTGGTGGTTGGGTGGTAGGCTAATATTTTAAAGGGAGGTGTGTAAGGCTACTTAAATAAAGAATACTAAAGGGAATAAAATGTGGATCATGTTCCTTTTCAAATATTAAACAAACCTATCCCACTCTCTTGCCCTCTCATAACCGGCTGCATCATTCATTCCTTACCAAAAATGTTTCTTCCATTGTTCTTCACAAGTTCATGCTTGTTCTTGAGCCAAAATCCGTCATCCTTCATCAAAGATTCAAGAATCAAAGAGGTAAGCATGATTTCATGTGTATTTCTTCATGAAACTAAGCTTGGAAACATGAAACAACTTCATCTCTTCTTTTCTTCTCATAGATGAAAGTTCAAGGAAGGTTTTGGGCAAAGTTGTTCAAAAATTTCTTGAAGAAAATCTTATGGTGAGCTTGTTTTAAGGTTGTTTCAAGATGAAACTAAGTTTGGTGGATGTTCAAGCTCATCTCTTTCTTTTCTTCCTAGGCCAATTTTCTAAGGGATTTTTGGAAAAATCTCTACTACAAATTCTTCAAGATTTGTTTAAGGTAAGCATGAATCTATGTTATTATGGAGTATTATGAAGATTTACTACATGTTTCCATGAAGCTTTGATGATTTTATGAAGTTATGTTCTTGGTGTTCTTGAGATGATTTTAAACAAAACATGTTAGATGCTTAAAGTAATGCTTGATTCATGTTCTTGGGAAGATTTGAAGCATGTCTAATACTTGGAACTAAGCTTGAATCATCTTGGAAGTATGAGTTGTGCTTTGGGCCAAATTTGGAAGATTATGAGCAAAGTATGGATTTTGTTTAAAGTAATGGTTAAAATGTGTTCTTGGTTTGTTTTTGAACATGTTTAATACTTGAAATTAAGTTGAAATCATCATGAAAGGTGGGGTTGTTGTTTGGCCGAATATATGAAGCATGAAAAAATGTTGGTGTTCTTTCTTTAAATCTTGAAGTATATTGATTATATGATGATTTGAAACATGTGGGATGTGTTAAAAAGTTAAAGAAAAATCTTGGGTGATTTTTTAAAAAGAGGCCGAAAGTTTGGAGTTAAAATGGTGAAGATGTTCTTGGTAAAAGTATGAAGTTATGTTGGAATAATGATGTTAAGAACACTTAAGAAAGTTGGTGAAAGTTTCAAGAAGGAAAATATTTTTGGTAAAAAGTTAGTGTTTGGTCGAATTGAAGAGAAGAAGAAAGAAATTGGTGTTTGTGTAATTAATCATGATTTTGGGTGAAAAATGATTAATTATGGTGAAAATGAGCTAATCAAGTGATTAAAGGAAATTTTGTCACTTTTTACTAGTTTAGGACCAAAATATAAATTTTGATAAAAGTTGGTGAATAAGTGGTAATTAGTGAGAAATTAAGGTTAATTAAGCTCATTTGAAGTTAAAAATGAAGTTTGGGCACTTTTGGGTCACTTTGGGAAAAGTTAGGCCCAATTGCACATTTTGGTAAAAATCTGGTATTTGGGGTGTAACTATTGGAAAAGAAGTAAAAATGAGCTTCATTAAGTTTAAGTATGACGTTGGGAGCATTTAAGTGATTTTGGAACACTTTATGCTAATTTGGGAAAAGTTGCACATTTTGATATAGTATAAGGACTAAGTGTGTAATTAAGAATAAATAATGTTTAAGAAGTGCTTAAGGGGTAACTTGGTAAAGTTACAAGTTATTTGACCACTTATAGCTTAGTTTGACCAAACTGGTCAACTAGTTGACTTTTGGTTAACTGATTGACTTTTGGTCAAAGGGTTAACTAATCATTGTTAATAAAGTGAAACTTAGCTTATTTTAAGCTAAGTGCGAAATTGGTAAAGTTTGAAGTGATTTTGATAACTTTCCATAAGGTTGGGGCTTGAATGTAAATTAAGGATAAAAAAGTAAATTTGAACTTCTTTGAAGATTAAGGGTAAAACGGTAATTTTAAGTATGATCGGACAGTTTTCATAAGGTTGACCGAAAATGGAAAGTTTATAAGTATGTTGACTTTAGTCAAAAGATACGAAAATTCACTTAGTATGGAAATGTTATACAAGAGTTAAAAAGGTTCAAGTTCTAACATGAGTTATTATCATCTATTATGTGAGGGACCATGAAAGTTCAAACCAAACTTTGTCAGACTTTGTCACTCGGGTCATCACGTTAAGGGTTCATTGTATAAAGTAAGGGGCTTAACTTTCATAATATGCATTTTAATTTTCCTGATGCATATTAGATTAGTTAACGGCTAGTTCCCAGGTCGAGGGTCGGGTCTGATGACTCCCGGGGCTAGTTACATGGTAGGGTAACGACATGCATTTTTGAGCATTGGAGAACCGATCTTATGATCGGGAGGCTTTATGATAATTGGGTGATCAGCTACGAGATTTCTGATAAGGATGGGATTCTGATAAGAAAAGGGCCACTAGGTGGTGATACGATAGTTATGGGGATGTACACCCTACGCCGGTACCGCGCGCATGTATGGGAAGGGGATCATCCGTGAGGGACGTCTCTAATTCATTTTGATTATAAGGTGTACCATCGCCGACCTACGGGGCATGCGTTAAAGTCTGACGGGACTCTTGTATTGCATATCACGGCATTTGCTTATCATATTCCATGTGATATTTAGGATTGTATATCTGCTAGATCATTGCACGCTAACCTTTTATGCAGGTGTTTTTAAAAGTAAAACCTGTGATCCTTACCTAACCCTTACTGAGTTATCTCGAGGACTCACCCCCACTATATCTATATATTTTAAGGAGCTTATGGTTTGAGACCCACGGAGTATTTCTGCCTGGTCAGTATGGGATTCTGGTACTTAAGGTATTTCATTCCTTGGTTAAGGTTTCTAATTCGGATTACGAGGGTGGTCTCGATGAGCATGTTATGTTTATATGAAGTTGTTATGATTATGGATATTATGGGTGAGGACGATTATGGTTGACTAACGGAATCTTGTGTTTGTGTTTAGCAGCAGCAGTAGTATCTGTCGTGATCATCGGAGTCTTGATGATCCGATCACACAGACATAGTATGAATCCTGATATGTTATACTCTGGGCTCTATAAGCACAACATGCACATGTAGTTAGAATTACTCTGATGGCATGTATATTTTATTTCTCAGGGAGTTCTTGCCCAGCGCGATGGGGCAGGACTCCTTTCTAGTGCATCTAGATTATATTACTGTGCAATTCTCTGTAAAACCACTAACGTGTTTCGGGTGCAGGTTTAGGACATAGTTAGAAAACTCGTAAAAACTTGCAACACGTTACGTAATTTAGAAAAAAGTAACTAAGTTCAGAAAAAAAAATTGAAGGGTCGGGTTTTGGGTTCACGAAACAAAGAACGGTTCCCGCTATGACCGTCCCTGCCATCCCTACCGCTTCCGCAACCACAGCTTCGACCGACGGGCGGGGGTGGTGGTGACAAAGGAAGACAGATTTGAAGCTATTAAAAGGGGCAAAATTGTGTTGAAGAAACAAAACTAAATTACACTCAAAATGCTCCTTGAATTGCTTGCAACTTTCGACCAAAAGAGAGAAGTAGAAGATGAAGAAGAATTTAAGTAACTACCAATGTGTGAAAAATGATGCCTCTAGGCCAGCCTCTCCTCATCTATTTATAGATGACGAGGGGTGGTTAAGGGGGAGAAATGTCCTCTTAAGGCTAAAATGATCTAGTACATTAGGGCCTATGAGTACACTTCCCCCTTAACTCCTTATTTAGTCTAAGTACTGTTGGAATTCTTGGGACTCCAAGATACTTTTAAGGTGGTACTTGAGCTTATGAATCTAAGTTATGGCTCAAGGTCAGCTAGAAGTAGCTCACCTTAGCTCATCTCAACTAGAAGTAGTTAAAGTTAGCTCACCTTAACTCAAGGTTAGCTAGAAGTAGCCTACCTTCGCTCAACTCCAGCTAGAAGTAGCTGGACATAGCTCAAGTCACCTCAAGTTAGCTCACTCTACCTCAAAGAATTTGGGAGTAGCTTGACTTCAGCTCACTCTAGGTCAACTTGAGCTTGTTATAGCTAAAAGTATCTAAACTCATCTTAAACCAGCTAAAAGTACCTGGATCCAGCTCAAGTTGAGTTCACTCTATCTAGAAGTAGCTAGACTCAACTCACTTCAGCTAGGAGTAGTTAATCTCAGCTCCACTCAACTTCACTCCAGCTAGAAGTAGTTAGACTTAGCTCAAAGTCAACTAACTCCAGCTAGAACTAGTTGTAGTCAGTTGAACTTTAGCTCATATTATCTAGGAGTATCTAACTCAAGCTCATGTTACCTTGAAGTAGCTAACTCCAACTCAAGTTAGCTTAGAGAAGCTAACTTTAGCTCGTGGAAGCTGATCGTGCAACAGAGGCAACTATTCATCTCAATGGAGCTTAAATGTAGCTCTAAGTAGCTCAACATGGATGAATGGCTTGCTGAGATACCTTTGTGATAGCTCATAATATTCCTAGTTGAAAAACCCTATAGACACCTTTTGGTAAAGAGTTGTGACTCTTCAACAAAAGACACATCCGTCTGAGAAAGGATGTGACACTTTACAAAAGGGAAACATCCCTTGGCCAAGGCATATGGCCATTGGCCAAGGAAGATGTTATTCGACCTTGAGAGGGCCAAATGGTGTTACAGCCACCAAAGTCCGATAATGAATTTCCAGCATAGAGTGGCCGACGGTCAAGTCAGTTCATGGATTAAATCTTGAAATAAGGGTTAACGTACGTGGTAATGGTTAATTTCTGAGTTTAAATTGTATTTCAGGCTATGTTTATCCTATGATATGGTTTGATTGTTATATGGGTTGTTGGATAATGGTATTTTGAGTGTTTTGATCCAGTGTGATGGAAGAAAACAGGTTAAACAAGAGTAGGTGTTCCGGGTTACTGACGGGCGGCGCATGCTGAATGGCGGGTGATCGCCCAGGGTTCGCACCTGGAGGCTGACATTGGGCAGTGGGCCGGGCGAGTGGAGGGCGACTCGCCGCTGAACGCGGGCGATCGCTTGCACCCCAAGCAGGCCAAGGCAGGAGCACGGGCGAGCGCCGGGTGAGTGGCATCCCGCGGTGGGCGACCGTCCGATCTTCACAACGTGTAGGACAGGGGTGCGGGCGACTGGCGGGTGACTGGACACGAATCACGGGCGATCGCCCGGCGTCCCTGGACACGAAATATAGCTGGGTTTTAAAACCCAAAAACTGAAAAGGAGAACATAAGTTCACGTTGTCTTCAACCTCCAGCCTCTGTGAAACTCGACCCCAACCTTCCCTAACCTCCTAAATCCTCAATCCTTGACCAAATTCGAAGGAGAACCTCCTCCCATGCGTGCTTTTTAACCAAAGTGAAGAATCTACGGAGTTTAACTCGAATCATTCACTGGTTGGTTGAATTTTGAAAATTGGGTAAGTTTTCTAAGTTGTTGATTCTGATGTTTATTGGTTCAATTGGAAGGGTAAACATGTTCTACAAGAATTTGGAGCTAGGAGCACGTTTTACTTCATGAATTCCGCATGAATTGAGCAAATTGGAATTTTAGGGTTTATGAACAGTCTCTATGTTTTTAAGGGGATTGTTTACCTAAGGTCCAATTAGTGTTATTGGGTATATTTGGAGCAACACTAACATTTGGATTGTTGTCCAATTGTGTCTAGAACAAGTACCTAAGGCAAAATGCGTAAGATTTGGTGGATGATTAAAGGGTTGTAATTTGATGAATTATTAATTCAGTTATGTTGGGATGATGGTTATGAGCAACTTTAATACTTGAACTGAGTTGCAAATCAATGCGTAGGATGGAATTACGGATTGAATCTAAAGTTGATCATTTTTGTGAAATGATGAATTGTGAAGGAAAGGTGCAATTTTATTGCATGATTGGACTTAGAATGGCTCATATAAGATGCATGTGAAGTTATAGAGGGATATGGTAAAGTTTAGCCAACTTTTATAAAATGGATCAAAAATGGTTATATTGGTTATTTCGAGATTATCCTAACAAAAGTGAAATGCTAATACATGAATAGTAATGTACTAGTGTATGTTACTTATGTCTGAAATGGTATTGAAAAGGGATAGGAAATGATTGCTGTTAGAAAACGACACAGAAGAGGAAAAAGAGCTTCGGAACGGGATTGCACAAGGATTGCTCTGCTATTGCTTTTAGGTAAGGGTTCAACCTTCTTAAATGCGTATTAAGTTATAACTTAGTGCCATTTTAGTTGGTTGAGATCGGTCTTATACCGGTGGTGGGGTATATGACTAGTTCCAAGGTAGTGGTAAAGGTGTGCAGGTAAAAGGATAATGCAATCGTTCCGTGTGTCTTCGTGACCACCAAACCCTCTGTTCTGTCTTCGATTCTGATTGCACTGTTATGTGTCATAGTTCGCGCATCTATGTGACCTGAACTAACTGGGTGTGACACAACGTCTCATGGTTATATGAGTCTGTACGACCACCGAACCCTGTGCTTGTGACACGGTTATGGGTATGTAAAGGGATTGGTTCTATGAGTCTCCACGACCACAAACCATCTGGTTCTGTTCTGTTCCTATTTCTGTACTTTGACTGGTTTCGTCTGTCTGTGTGACCACGAACCCTCTGATTCTGTCTCATTCTGTTCTGTTTCTCCATGATCACAAACCCTCTGTTTCTTTTTCTGTATTCTGTTTCTATATTCTGATTGGTTCCATGTGTCAGTGCGACCACAGAACCCTCTGATTCTATCTGATTCTATTCTGACTGGTTCTGTGCATCTTTATGACCACTGAACCCTCTGTTTCTATTCTGATTCCGCCAATAGGGTGATGACGATGGTTATCAAGGTCATAGGCCTTCGCTGGTACCATGCATCTATTTCTGTGTGTATGAAGTTTTTCTGTAACTCCAAGTGGTATGAAAGAGGACCACAGGAGGCCGTTGTGGTGTGTGGGTTGGAATAGGATTGGTTATCGCTTACACTATAAACTGTATTGAATATATATATTGTTCTGACATTGTCATTGCAGGTTATCATGAAGAAAACCTATATTTCTACCTACACCCTTACTGAGTTCTCTCGGAAACTCACCCCCTTACTTTATATATTTCAAGAGCATCTAGTTCTGGGCCTGCAGGGTAGTACCGCTCGGCCATTAGTAATTTTGTACCTCAGGTACAATAGCTCCCTAAGTATTGTGTATTATGATTTAAATATCGGGGGTGGACCGAGGAAAAACAGTATTGAAAGATTATGGTTTGTTATTGGAAAGCAATAGCATTTCGGTACAATGGTTAGGGGTATTAATTGGTATTTGTCTGAGAGAGTACATTAAGATTCTTACTAATGGTTTGTTCTTCTGTACATTATCGCAGCTAGTAGCAGCAGTAGTTGAGTCGGGCTTCTTGTCCAAATTTGGTTGACCTGACACCCGGATAGTGTATGTACTTACTGGTAGCTTTGTAGAAGCTCTGTAGCATAGATTGCACGATCATATAGACTTGGAAGTTGATCATTGTCCATATTGTCCATTGATGTTTGAGGATCTGTAAATGCTGTAAATGCATGTTGTTTGATATGTCTATTTATTTATCCGGAAGTGCTTGCCTGAGGCAGCCTTCTTTCAGAGTATCTGGCCTGAGCGGAGCTCAGTATATATGTTGTTGTATTGGAAATTCTATTTTGCAGGAACAGGAAACGCATAAAAGATATGTTATAGAATTCTATGAACAGGGACCTGAAACGTTTAGCTCAAAAGATATGTCATTGCGCATTATAGGATTAATCGTTTAGCTCATCGCCGCCCCTCCGACCTCACGTCCGCTTCCTGCCGGGTCATGTAGCGTGAGGGTGGCGTGAAAACATCACCCCATCCGCCCCTAGGTAGTTCATGTCAATTGGTATCAGAGCTATACTGCTTGACGGAGTTCATTAATGTTGTTCTTCTCGCCGGAGCTATTGAGAAGTAGAGAAGAGGGGCTTTGTTAGAGAATTGGACCTTGTATTGCCTTGTCATATGAGCAAGGAAGTGATCGGGATTCTAAGATGGAGTTTCCCCTATTCTATGAGTGTTTTATCAAGTATTGGCGAACTCATAATTGGCAGGTGTTTGGTGCTCAATCTGAACAACTATTCTTGGTTGCCTATGTATCAATCTTATTATGTAAGTTTTATGTAATTTGATTTTCTTTTGTTACCCGAGAGTTCTCAGGTTGGATTCAAGGATGAATCCATTGAAGCAGGAGAGTATGATATGATCATGAGGTTCCAACATCCACTCTGGATCCAAGCTTGATGATCAAAGGAACTTGCATCATA
>JBBYHH010173644.1:0-13822 GCA_038382905.1 Daphne laureola | reverse complement strand
AATCACTGCAAAATGACATGTTAAGCTAAAAGTAGAAATAGAATAAACAGTTTCTGTAAGATATTTGGTCATGTATGATATAAAGAATAAATTCTTACAACATCGTGACAGTGTTGCGTATAGCAAGATGCCACCCATAGAATGACCAACTGCAAGCAGCTTTCCATCCTTAGGTTTGCATTGGGCCTTTATATACTCCATCTGAGATAAACAATAGGCTTACTTACACCAGTAATAGCAGTAATCCAGAAATGAAAGATTACAACGGAGAAGTGTCACCTCACCGCAGCTGGGATATCTTCTTCAAGGTGGTTCTCAAAGTCCCAATCATACTTGACCAAAATCTCTAATTGTTTCTGAAGATCTTTCAATCTCAAAGATACATGCTCATGCATGCCTGAAAACAATGGCGGAGATGATCCTTCAACCCATTCAATCAAATCCGACAGGTTCCTGCTGAAGTCCCTCATCCGAGTAACAACTGAAAAGTAGTTTCCACCTGCTAAATCAGAGCGACCTATTATGAATACAGAGAAGTCTATCGAACTCATTACCCGGGTGAAGGGATATAACTTTTTGTTTACTAACCTCCTTGTGGAGGTTGAACAAAATAATCAAACAAGTTAATGGACTGTGGTTGCCCAACTCCAAATTCCATGTCCTTGTGACTGCCATTAACATTAGGACGACCACTAGCTGCCCCAAAATCTATCTTGGATGTGCTCAAACCAGCACCTCGCAGTTCAAGGGTCCAGGTATCATAACCTCGACTTGCCATGTAACGCGCAAACGAGTGCTGCAAACAAAAATATACCCAGCAACATTGAACAAACTAAAGCAGAGCGCAGAAACATGAAAAACTTAAGAAATCAAATTAACAGATTTTACTAAGTCTAGTTAATAGTTGACAATATAAACTTATGTAATGAACCTCAACATAGCTGATTAAAGTGCAGAATGATGATAATCAACAAAAATCTTACCTCAGGAGAGAGATCATATCCAATTGCATTCATTCCAACCCCAGCCAACAACAGCAGAGGATGATTCCTCTGAGGCGCCTGCAAATTAAGCACTGATTCAGACACATTTATCGAAAACTTAACTTGAACAGAAAGTTGGAGGAAAATAAGAATTACTTGAGGGGAAGGAAGGTAGCGCCAAAGAGCGAGCCGCCAATTGGAGTTCTCAACGTCGATGTAGTGCAGCTCGTCGGCCGTACAGATCGCCGGCTTCTTGTCCTTTGCAACCTTGGATGCGGCTGCTGGACGGAGCAGAACTCGTCTCCGGCGACAACCGAGAGAGGACAATTTTTCGGATCTCGAGTGGAACTGTCTCAGTTCTAGGAGTCGGGTCGTGGAGAGGAGATCCGAATGGAGACGAACTACCGACATTTTTTCAGAAGCCGAAGGATTTTTCCCCCTCTCGTTCAAAGAAGATTGGACTTACAATGGCGGAAAAATTTGCCTCCCAAACTGTCAATCGGATGTGGGACCTGACATGACATTTATGTTATCACTTTAATGGAAACAATTCGCTTCTGGTAAACTAACTATTCCACCCCCTCCTACGGAACGGATATTAAAAAAGAATACCATATACATTAACATGCAGTAATTGCTATCTGAATATAATAAATTATGTTATTAACTTTTAACCCAGTGCACTATAAACTACAACATGAAAAAGAACCGGACAAAAAACATCATCAATCTAATTAACAGGGTTGGCAATTAATCACATTAATGAAAATATTCATTTAGTTATGCTGATAAAGTCGCGGTGGGTTATGTACCATAACGAGAAGTGAAAACCATTCCTATAGAAAGTCTCCTACTTCTAACAGATCAAATTTTTTTTTCCCTTCTGGATCACGTGATCAAGTATCCATGTACAGTTTAATTTATGTCTCTCTCAAAGTGATAAAAGTCCCACTAATGGTAGATTAATGAATTTGGTAAAAGCTAAATTCATTTTAGAATATCACTGAGATGTTTGGTATCTGGTAATTAATGTTATTTAATGTTGGTGCACACCTTGTGGGGAGAGTTGAAAAGAACACTCTGAGGATGATCAACGAAAGCTAGTTGTAAAGAAAGATCTTTCTTTGTAGCTAAAGATATTAGCGAAATTACACTGTTTTGATGTTTTTATGCTTAATGTAGGTAATTGTTGATAATGTGGGCGATATTGTTGTGATGGGTCCTCATCGATTTGGATCTTGTGCCGAAGCATCATGCGCAGCACTTTTTGTTGCATCAATCTCATCTTTCGGTGTTAGTCATGTTGCATCAATCTCATCTTTCGGTGTTAGTCATGACTACACATCCATGTCTTACCACACTTTGCTACTGATCTGTCCTATATAACGAATGTGAGTGAAATTGAGCCATCCTTAAAAAGGCAACTCCTAATACTCTCTTCAACTTTGCACAGATAAGATAGAAAAGAACTGTATGCAATGCTCAAACTCCTCCATTCAGTATTAATCCCTTGAGAACTCATCAAATTTGTGCAATTTCAAATTACTTGTTACTGCAGGTGTCTCTTTATCTGTGTGGGTTGTGTGGGCTGGTCTTGCTATCAGATATATTACCGAATACTACACAACCAATGCATACAGATGGCTTTAGCTTTTCCTTCTTTTTGTTCTATTTTTGCTTCAATCATCAACCATCAGCCCACCAACTCTGGTGCTACTTTTGTCTCATGAATGGCACATCAAAGGAACTTCAAACATTTATCGGTGGTTCTCAGCTTCCCCTATGATTTCTTGTAGCCCAGTGTAGGATGTAGTTGATTCTTGTAGGTCAGGAGCTGCCACAAGTGTTATATTTGGCCTAGCTTTAGGATACAAATTTGTCATCATCCTATCTTTTCCATTGTTGTTGCCATTTATGTAAGATTTAGCTTGCCTGCTATGTACAGAATTGCTATGGCTGCATTGGAATTCTCAGTCCAATCTTGACAGGTCTGGCAACATTTCTTTTATCAGCTGCACGGACAAGATAACAACACCAACCCTGAACTCAAAATAAAAGAGAATCAGAGATGCAAAACCTAGGTTGGTCAGTACATTAAGAAACTTATAAACCCCCATAAGAAAAAAGGAACTTATAAGCAACCTAGAAATTCACTACAAATCTATGACTTAGATTTTAGTGTTTAAGTTTTCATCAACCTTCAACATGCATATGTAACAGGAAGAAGACAGAAGTCCAATTAGACTAATTAAAGGTTAATACAGGCCACCAACCAGTAAATTCCAAGACTACAACAGACCATCCTAATATCTAAACAGGCAACATGAAATACCACTAACCGATGTCAAAACATTAAGAAAGTTATAAGACTTACGTAGAAATGAACTACAAATCCAACATTTAGAATTTAGTATTTAAGTTCTGTCAAACTGCAACATGCATATGTAATAGGAAAAATAAACTTAAATCCTATTAGATAATTCAAGCCATAAATTGAATGCACCAGCATGCACTAATTAAAGCCCTAGCCCCTGACACCACCCAGTAAGTCCCAAACGTATAATAGGAAGGACAAAAAAAGATGCATAACACAAAAATCCAGACGGATGACTTATGAACAAAGAAATGGAAAGTGCAAATAGAGGAAAAGATATAGAAAAAAAGGATAATGAAAGCAATAATACAAAATTATCTATTTCAAAACAATAAAATACTACGAGTGCTATGAAATACAAAACGAAAAAGGAGTTAACCTCCTTTCACAAAAAAAAAAAAAGCAATCCATTTTTATCAACACCACGGATTATTATTTTTTTAACAACAATTATTTTTTTATTAAAGTAAAAGAAACATTACATCTAAGTTGAAATAGAAACATTCTTTTATACAATACCACAGAATTTAATGTCGTTGCATGTGCTTTCTAGATGCTCTTTTAATAACTTCACGTTCCTGTTTAGATCCACGATCTCATTACATATGATGGTAAGAATAGGTGAGCACCTCTATCATAACTCTACTCGCTTTAGAAATTGGAGCATCGTTACCGATCAGGAATGATCACCATGTGCACTGTCAAATATAAAAAAACAGATAAAATTTTCTTGCAGTGTGAACATTGAAAGGAACTCCTTAATAAAAAAAAAAATTGAAAGGGACTCGAATGAATACCTGTATCATAGCCAAAGAGCAGGCCACAAATCCCAGCAATCACAATCAATCCTAATACATAATGATTACTGAATTATGAGATTCTTCTTTCTCGACACAAATCCAAATACCCTTTGCTTCTAAGCATCGGCTCGTTCATCTTTTCAGACCTGGTGAAAGTCACCCAATTCACAATATTAGTAGATTGCTGACAGCAACTGTAGGGTATTTAAAATAACGATTGTTCAATCAGAGCTCCTTCTCTAGTGATGAAGCTGGTTAAAAATAATTTACAGCAAGATGTCTATCAATTGGTTGAAACGACACAAACGGTTGATCAGGTGAACAAACCTATGAATGTGAAGATCATGTAGGAGAGAAACCTAATTAATTCATAAATGCATCTATAAATCCCATAGAAAAGGCAAATAGAATCGGCAAAAAAAACCCAAATTCCAATCAAAATAAAAATAACCAGATACCTGCGAGAACTCAAGAAGGATGTCCCCGCAGCACCAAGGCGGACCGATGCATCGAAAAATTATATGTCGATATATACGATGAAGGGGAATTGTGTAACTCAAAATCATGTCGGACAAAACAAAATCACAACAAATCAGAGAGCGTCCCGCTGCTTCATTGCTTTTGGTACCAAAAAAAAAAAAAAGCGTAAAGCAAAGATTAAAAAAAATGAAGAAGAAAACTTTACAGAGAAAGAACTATTAGAGGTTATGTGAGCCAAAAGAATTTCTCACAAGCTAAACATGGAAAATGTATAAAAATTTAATGAATAATCACTGTGAAAGAACAAACCGATCTGAAAAAACCAGTGAGGTGAGATTCACGTCACCGGGGCTTGGTGGTGTTGTTTAGCTACGGAAAAGGTGGTGCAACATGTGTGAGGCGGTCAATAAGATCGATGCGGAGTTTACTTGTGGATCGTCACCAGCGTAAGGTTGGAGCTGATCGTGGCGGATGAGTGAAGAACGGAGCGATGAAGTAGAGTTCCAGCGGCGGCGACGTCGGGTCTTTTAGAGGAGCAATTTGTTTCTCTTCTCTCAAGTTTTTTGGGTTTGTTTATGTTTTTTAGGTTTGTTTATGTGATTCTTTCCCGATATAGGTGGATATTTAGTTAGGATAAGAGTAATTAGTTAGGATTGGATTTGTAGTCACCGATATTAATTTTTAATTGCGCCAAATGTCACTTTCTCATGCTTTAATAAGTGAAAATACAGTTTTGTCCATTTGTATGATCTTATTTTATATTATAATAGAAGATACTCCCTTCGTCCTGAATTAATTGACCCATTTGACAATCACGTTTCAAAGTTTAATATTTGATCCAAATTTTCATAAAGATAAGTAATGAAAAAAATTCTTAAAAAAATATATTTACAAAAAGCATGTTGCAAATTATGATTGAAATATAATTATTTTAACTTTAAACATCTAAACATCCATGAAAATAAATTATAGATTAAATACTGTGAAACAGCAAAAAAAAAACGGTCCAATTAATTCAGGATGGAGGAAGTAAAAGATATCAGTAAAAAAAATATGTTCACACATTTAGCACGTTGTATGATCAATATTCATTTTTTTTATATAATTACTGACGAATCTACCCCTAAATAGAATCTTGTTTTATATATAAATAGTAGATAGATTAATTAAATCAAATAATGCAATTAAATAAATTAACGAAGCTCTAAATAACCGAATGGAATAAATAGATAAGGCTCCTTAGACTTTTCAAGACTTTGCAAAAATACCCAAACTTCTATTCTTGCTAAAATCATAAAATATTTATTTCACAAAAGTCATTAAACTTTTCAAACAAGCTCATTATTTTGTTATCATCAAAATCAAACACTCAACATTCACTCTCGTTTCTATTTAGCTTTTTTTGGCCTCCTGCATGAGGAAGCTTTGTCATTGCCTTAATATTTTGTTCCCTTGTGCTTTTCTAATTCGATCAGTCGCACTTTCTACTTGATTGTTTCATGAACTCAATAGGAACGTTTGAGTGGGGCATTTAGCGTTCAACGTGCTGCGCTTTTTGATCGACGTCTTCGCAAATTTAGGGAGCGGCAAACAACACGTAAATTTTCCACTTATGAGAAAAAGTTGTTACAAAACAGGCCAATATAAGGCTTTTTCTCCTAAAAAACCAAACGCTTGAATTGAACTTAATCCTGCTTGATCCATGGATTAATACATCAGATAATTAAAGCTGATTATATGATTAAAAATTTGTAATTTTTTTTAATTGAATAAATTTGTTACTCAGTCCTAATCACTAACCAAATAGGTCCTTAAGTTTTTTAACTATGTATTTCTGAGAAAGAAGGATTGAAAAGCTTTAATTATAAAACCTCTACTTTCCTTGATGTTTGTGTCAAGTCATGTTTGTGTCAAGTCAAACTTGACAGTTCTATATGGAAAGATGAAGTATGACTTTCCATGATAGAAGGTTAAAAAGAAACTTATAAACTAAATGGTGAAAATAAATCAAAATATTTTTTTGACTGGAGAGTAAATCTATTTGATTACATGTATCAGACTATTTAATTACACCTGCTTTCTGGTTAGACCTGCTTCAACTTTCAACTTTACATCCCACAATTTACCACCCTTTGTTCTCAAGCAATCTCACCTTGTTCACCAAGTCATCAATGATATCAGAAGCCTCCTGCACAAAACATGGTTGATTATAAGTGAACTGTCACCAAAATATAAGATTCAAACAGTCAGAGAAAAAGAATGAAACATGTGATATCTGCAAGCTCTAAGTCCTAACCCTTATTTTCTTCTTCAACCTATGTTCTTCTTCCTCCCTCGACTTCCTTTCTTCCGCCAGCATTTCTATGACGGTTTCATTCTCTTTCCCCAAGTCCTGAATCTTTATCTGCAAATCTTTAACCTGTTTTTCGGTAGAAGCCAAATCAATGGCAACCAGGAGGAGTAAGTTCAAGTGAAGTTTATGTGCTTGCAACATAGAGGCAACAGAGATTTTCCAATAATTCGCTTACTTGCAACTCAAGTGATCCGCATTTATCTTCTTTGTACTGAAGTTCCGAACCCATCTTGTTAAACCTGCCCAGGGAATATGATCATATAGTGGCAATTAATTCTAAAAAATCAGTTGACACTATAAATTCACATAGAAACATAGTGGCAAAGGTTTACGCCGGATGTCATTCATGTTGCAACCTTCTATCGAAAGAATAATGAGATGAAATTTCAAACCGTATAATCATAGGTTTTTCCACTTTCATGGAAAATATCATGAGATAACGATGAGTTGAGATAATTGGTCTAGTTATGTTCCATTACAAGATTGATATTGCAGAATCAACATGTACATCACGGGACATGACAAAGCCAGGGGAATATGATGAGGAAAGAAAAAAGAAAAAAAGAAGATGTGATTTGAAGGCATAAACTAAAGACTGATTTCAGTACCTTTCTTTCACAGCAAGGTTTTCTTCTTCCAAAACACGTTTCTCGTTTATCAACATGAGCACCGAACCATTCAGGTATTGTTCGTTGGATGCTATCACCTCCGCATTTTGAACGCTACCCATTTGGTCATTTCCTTTGTTCAGTTCACGATAAGGAGCAGGAGTTGTGTCATGACCGTTGGCAACAGCAGTTGGACCGAAACATGCCTGCGTTACAGGCTCGCGTTTGAATAGAGTACTGCCTCCATTAACGGAGCAAGGTGCATTCTGACCAGGCCATGGAGATGGCTTCTGCTCAGTATAGGATGGGGTATGTCTTACACCTGCGTAAGGGTTCTTCACAGACGGCTTTTTTGCATATCCAATCTTGTTGGCATTTTGGGACCTAATATCAAGAGAAATCAAAACAAGCCACTACATTAATAACCTCAGTTTAATAAACTAAACAGATGGCTAATCCGAATCATCATACCAATAATCCTTCTGCATCCTAACTAATCGTTGTTCAAGTCTTGAGAGGAGAGCAGTGCGCTCAAATCCCTGCTTATCATGAGCTGGTTCAACGAAATTGGCCTCCAAGACACCTGTTTCAGATAAATATAAAGAGAAGAACCCTCAGATGATGTCTCTATGATTTTCGGAACGATATTTTGGAACGATGAGTTGTGAACAGAAAAAAACAAACTACCAATGACACCACGACCATTACTTCCAGCTGCGTTCCACACCCTCCAAAACGGCTGATGCACATAAATAAGGTAATGAAATGATTATACGTCTCCAAGGACATGGTCCATGACTTCAAGAGAAATAGCAACACTTACCTTGATAAGCCGGTTTTTATTATAAACACTGAAACCCTGCACATCAATGTGGTGTCTTGCATCCTTCAGAAATCCGACAGTAACCATGGCAATCAACTGCTACAGAAGTTTGGAAAGTACCGTGTCATTAGGGTTTACAACTTTTATACACTTGAAACAGGAGTAAAATGTCAAAATACTTTACATCTGAGTCTTTCACAGATATGTCAGATACAATATGAGGTCTGTAAGGAATCTGTTTTCCGTGCATCATGTCATCCTCAATTCTGTGATGATCAATATCTTTCCCTCGGAGTGTCATTCTGAAGTTACTTGGTAGTTTGAGGTAGAGTATAGATGCATAACTCTGCCACAATAATAAAAGAAAGTTCAGCTACAGATGATATATGATGCCTGGTGAAAATCATCCAAGAACTTTTACCATTAAGGAATACTCATAAGTTGCGAAATGTCGAGAAAAAGGGTAATCTTTCGCCATTTGTATCTTCTTCTCATTTCGAACGTCTCCTCTGAGCTGAATATCCTGCGAAATGAACATTCATGATGATAGTTTAGGTATCTACCAGCTTTTAAATTTTTAAACTCAACAAATTGTTTTAAGTTGTGGGTCTATACATAGGGGTCAGAGTCGAAATCCAGCTCCAACTGTCCCGCATCATCTTCCCAGAGATTGTATATTACTATCATTGTTCCTTGATGTCCCAGGAACTTGAACTGCATAAGTTTGATGGGAAACAATTTGAATTTGTAGGGAGTAAAGCTTTATGACAGTGGGATTAAGTAAGTACTTACTTGATCAATTAGGTCTTCTTCACTCATGTAAGGTGACCACTGGACTATGGTCTTCAAGTTCATATTCCAATCCGACGATGAAGATCGAATCATTTTGCTATAACATTGTCCCGACTTCTCAAAATCAATCTTGGAAAGAAATAAGAAAAGTTGTCAAGACAGTAGCCTCCTAACAATCAAAAGTATCCAAATAACCTTTTCCTCAAATCTTACCATAGGGACCATAATGTCCTCCTTCCCAGTTGCCCTCAAGAAAGTAAAGGAAAGCATTCCAATGCTCTGCGTTCCACTTTTCCCGTCCGCACCTTGACATCGTGAAAACACAAGGACATCTGCTCCGAGTCTCATCGTACTGGTCTTGAAACCATTTCCATCTGAAGATTATATGACAAAAAACAATCCATAAAACCAAACATTTCTGAATCAAACCCCTTGTCAAAATTCAGTTAGTATTGCTCACATTGACCAATGGTATTAGCCATCTTGCTCTTAGCAGAGTACCCTAAAGACATGCACTGTCGCATCTTGTCCGGTGTCATTCCACCGCCATTGTCTACAAAATCAGAGAACACACAGAAAGAAAATTCACAGCAGTTCTTCAAGAAAAGCATTGTTTGAGAATCACAGATGCATACCTTCAACCACCAGCATCTTACTACCATCTTTTCGGTTATGCAACACATCTAATTGAACAGAAGTAGCCCCATTGCAAACCTAACCAGTAATTTTCAATCATAAACTCAAGAATCCTTGTTCTTTCCAAACTAATACTAGTAACAACTATAATTAGTACCTCATCCAAAGCGTTGTCTAAAAGCTCCGCAAAGGCTGTCAAAGGAAACAAAATACAGAAATTCATACAAGTTCTGATCAATAATTAAGTGCAGAAATCAAATATTACCTCCAAGAGCCCACTTATGGCTGGTAGCGTTAGAATGCAGGAACCTAGGATGGATTCTGGCATGATCCATCCCCACTACAAATTTGAAAAACCCAAATTCAGGGTTTTAACCAAAATCACAAAGGTACATTAAAGAAGTTGTCTTTTTTCTAATCACCTTCACACAGAGCCATATTATCACCATTGTTAGTTCTACTGATTCCGCCGTCGCGTTCATAGTCTCCGGCCTTCCAAAACTGCTTGCAAGCCCTCGGAACCCGGGTCTTATTATTATCAGACTCAATCGCCGGTGGCCTAGCGGAAACCGGCACGGCGTCGAAAACAACCTCATAGTCCACCACCTGCACCGCCAGAAGCTCCGGCGGGATCCCATCGGAAACCCTTGCAGAAGAAGGCGAACCGTCGCCTCCTTCCACCTTCACTTTCTTGGGAATGAAGGCAAGACCGCGAGAACCGTCATCATATGAGCGGCGTTTTCTTTCAGTAATTCCGTCGAACGGTTCCAAGACACTGGGGAACTCGCTCGAACTGCTGCTGCTGGACCAACCGGCGGCGTTGCAGCCGTGAACATCTCCGGCGAGATAATCCATTAAGAGAAAAATCCGCAAGAAAGACGATGAAAATATGAAAGATTTCACAGAAATTTTCACCAAATAAAAGAGATTTGAAAAAGGTTAGTTTGAAAAGCTGAAAACTTGTCTATGAATCTGTGTGTATATGGCGCGAGAATGGAGGGAGTAGTAGCAGAGTGTGAGGGGGGGAAGAATATTAACCGCGCCTTGATGACTTCTGGTCTTTCCCTTTTATACACATCTCAAGGGCTATTTTTGTCAAATATCATCAAATGACTCTTAGATTATTTTTTATTATTATTTAATTTTTTATTTTTATGAGAAACACTCTTAGAGTTTGTTTGGGAATAATGTTAGGGTTTAGTTTTAGGAAAATATTTTTCTCCTACCAAGATCGGAGGAAAGTCCTCTAACCTCTATACGTAAAAGAATACAATGTACTTATTCCGTCCCAAAAATAATGAAACGTTTATTTTTTAATATTTAATTTATGATTTTATTTCTCACTCATTTTAAAATATAAATTTAATACTTTTGTATACAAATGAAAATTTTATGTGTCTATTTTACAAACATATTTTATTTTCATTTTTTCTATTTCAGAATAATGTAGATAAATTAAAGTCAAATGAATATCAAAAGTCAAACGTTTCATTATTTTTTGGACGGAAGAAGTATAATTTACTTTATATTTTAGATCCACACACAAGACTATTCATTTATGACAAATACTCTTGAATTTTTATCCAATAACAATACACTAATTTTACTGGTAAAAATTATGATAAAGATAGTGAAGAATTATAAGATACTAGTGATGGAGGAAGTGGAAGCTAATGATAAGGATAAATAGGAGTGATGGAGTCACTTAATGGTGAAATTAAAGCAGTTTTAGCCTAAACCAACTAGTACTGTAGAAGTTGAGATTTTGTAGAGGAATGCTTATTGTATTTTACTTAAACATGTCTGTTAAGGATTATTTATGGATAGAACTTGTATTTGAATTTAAATTATATTGGTTTAACACGATAAAGTTCTACATAAGTTGCATGTCTTCTTGTTAATAAACTTGATTAAATCTACAAATTTTGAATATAATTTAATTAAAGGGTAATTATCAAAGACCTCATGAGGTTTGACATATTCTTAAGTTGCCCCACATTTCTCCCTGACTCCTAACGTCCGTTTCTAATTCTGTTAGATTTTAGGTTTAAGTACAAAAATCACATCCCTAGTTTTTGAACACTAACAATTACAATCTAAATTTTTTTTCTCTTACATTTATACTATCACCTACCTTAACCCAATCTTCCACCTTTCACAGACACTCACACTGACATTTCATCTCCATTTACGAATCTCTCTCTATTTTCTTCCTATTTGGGTTGGAGGAAAATTGTACAACCTGTATATGTGGCATATTATTAGGATATCACCACTAATAATTACGGGGCTACCACTCCCGTAATTAATAGTGACAGCTCCGTAATAAATAGTGGGTATATCAAACAATAATATCATAATACGTATACAAGTTAAAGGACTTTTCTCTAACCCGGATTAGAGATAAATATTGTCCTTTTTTTTTATCGTGTTAAGCTTAAAAACACCATCCAATGCTTGTTTAGCAACAATCTATCGTGTTTAAAAAAAATATATTAAGGTATTTTTTAGCTTTTAACTGTTATTGGTCTGAGAAAAATATTCAAATTACCACTAATTGAAATAATTGTTACTCATGAGGTTTTATATATCTTTTAGTATTATGGTTTAAAACAAATATTCATGAACTCTGTTTCTGGAGCTTTCGGCTCATTTAATACATTACTCACCTTACAGGCCAAAAATAAAATGTGATATATTTAACTAAGCGCATCAATTGAGAAAGATTGTTTTTTAGTATAATAAAGTGAAACATGCATGTAAGAGAAAAACAACTTTTTATTTTAGAGAAAATAGAAAAGATGAAAGTTTTTTTTGTTATTAAATGGAAATTAAAGTTAATTAGGTGAAATGGTGTGAAAATGTTTCATAAAAAGAAAGAATTTTTGTATGGATACATACAGAATCTCCATGAATATCTCCTTACTCTACCATATCATTTTTAATTTCTTTATTTCACTACCATTCATTTATTTATTAACACATCACTTACCATGCACATTAATGGAAGAAAATTATGTGTTATTTTTAATGACTTGCAGTATTCCAAAAAAAGAAAAAGTTTTGTTATGGATAGATACATAATCTCCCTAAATATCTCCCTCTGTCATATCAATTTTGTTGTGATAACCTAAAAAAGAAAACGTATCAGTTAGTTTTGAAAGGAGTAATTTCTTCTCAATCTTTTCTTTTCACTTAAAAGAAAAACTCTAACATTAATACAATGCAAGTATTTAGGGAATTTTAAATGGTGTCAAACCTTTTTCTATGCAAAATGAACATTTTGTTTATTTATTTCAAAACTACTTGTGTTTTTAACAACATGGAGTGCATAACACATTAAATTAATTTTCAATATGATTCATCATATGGACTACTTTTCTCTACGTAAAAAGAATACAATATATAGTTTACTTTATATTTTAGATCCACACAAGATTATTCATTTATGAAGAATACTTTTAAATTTTTATCCAATACCAATACACTAATTTTACTCGTAAAAATTATAATAAAGATAGTGGAGAGTTATAAGATGCTAGTGATGGAAGAAGTGGAAGCTAAGGATAAGGATAAATAAGAGTGGTGGAGTCACTTAATGAAAAAATTTAAAGCAGTTTTAGCCTAAACCAACTAGTATTCTAGAAGTTGAGATTTTGTAGAGGAAGACTTATTGTATTTTACTTAAACATGTCTCTTAAGGATTATTTATGGATAGCACTTGTATTTGAATTTAAATTTATATTGGTTTAACACGATAAAGTTTTACATAAGTTATATGTCTTCTTGTTAATAAACTTGATTAAATTTACAGATTTTGAATATAATTTAATTAAAAGGTAATTATCAAAGATCCCCTGAGGTTTGACATATTCTTTAATTCCCCCTCCCCCGCATTTCCCCCTCACCCCTAACATTGAATCCTAACAATTACATCCTAAACATTTTTTCCCTTCCATTTTTTCCACCATCT
>JBBYHH010173643.1:0-14716 GCA_038382905.1 Daphne laureola | reverse complement strand
AGGCATCTGTGGTTGCGTTGGTCCTGCTTGTCTTTTTGGGAGCCTTCTATGTGGTGAGTAGCTGTTTCATTGATTCCAACAATTGTTCTTTTCATTCGTGTCCGAATTCCAGCTATTAGATTCCCATCTAGCCCCCTCCTAATATGGAAAAGAATCTTCGAACTTTGACAATCACCACAAGTGGAGTAAACATGAGATACCATGTGGGACAAAATTCAAACCATTTTCTTGTTTGCCAGGAAGCGATGCAAGTTTCAAATATCAGTGAATACAAGCTGGTGGCTAATTCTAGGTCTCTGTCTTCGGTAGCTTAATGTCATGACTGGTAGGCAAAAGTTTAGTCTCATTGCACTATTAAACAGGAAATGTGTGCTGGTTTTTAAACAGAGTGCATGATTTTGATTCTTGCTCATTCCGTGACTAGGATCTATATTGGAGAAGAAATACAGTACTTGTTTTGGTTCATGTTAATAATTCAGAAAGTGAAATATACAGAAGAAAATACGAGTACTCCCTACGTCTTGGTAAAACTGTTACGCTTGTTTTCAGCATTTAATCTATGATTTTTTTTTTTTAACGTTTTGGCATACAAAATCAAATAATGTATATGCAAATGACAAATTGATGTTTCTAGCTTCTAAGTATGTTTTTTTTTAGAGTAGATTTTTAATAAATTCCTAATGAAAATTTAGGTCAAACACCAGTTCGAAGTCAAACATATCATTTTTTGTGGAACGGAGGAAGTATTATTTACTCCCTCTGTTCCTATTTAAGCGTTACATTTGACTTTTGAATTTTTGTTTGACTCAGTTTTTTATTAGAAAGAATTTGTTTAAAAAAATTGAAAAAAATATTTCTAGAAACTAGACATATCGATTTCTCTTATGTATATAAGTTACTTTATATAAGTAAAAAATATTAGAGGCTGAAAAAGAAACGTAACTAGTAAAAAGGGATGGAGAGAGTATCTTTTAATTCCTGTATTCTGGTCCAACATGATTTTGTGATTTATTATGTGGTGAAGCCTTTCCATCCTTTGCTGAGGAGTTTTGGTTTGTGAACTTTAACACAAAGCCCTAGGCTTGTCACTGCCACATCTGTTGTTACCCCACTCATGTTTTGCAGGATAAACCTGTTTTCAGCTGTTTGATTTGCCAGCATGTGGAGGCCCTTTAAGTGGTTCTATCCTCATGTTTAGGCTAATGTGTTTGCTCTTTTTCAGTTGAATGTTTTGGCGAATCCCTCTGACTTTTTAACATTTTTGTTTGCAGGTTCACTGTGTTTGGGCAGCTGCAGAAGCTTATTCAGCTCCGTCCATAGTTCTAACATCTCGTTCACATGATGGTCTACATGTTTTTGATGATTTCAGAGAGGCGTATGCATGGCTGAGCCACAATACTGATGTTGATGATAAAGTACTGTTCTTCCCTTTGGTGCTCTTTTGCTGCTCAACTTCAGCAATTCTTACTGAAAAAATTATAGAATAGCAAATTAACTGTGTTGGTTGACACTATATTCTAAGCTATGCTTGCAAGTTGAAATCATGTTCTGTATGCTCTGCTTTGTTTGTATATGTATTTTGTCTAACATTTTACTACCGTCTGAAGTTAAGAGTGTCTTGTTTCGTTAAAAGAAATCCCATTATTACTGTCCTGACCGTTAGCTTGTTGTTGCAGGTAGCATCTTGGTGGGATTATGGTTACCAGACCACTGCTATGGCCAACCGAACGGTCATTGTTGATAACAATACCTGGAATAATACTCATATTGCAACTGTTGGCACTGCAATGTCTTCTCCTGAAAAAGCAGCTTGGGAAATATTTAACTCACTGGATGTAAAATATGTTCTTGTTGTTTTTGGAGGTTTGTTCTCCTTAAATACATAGTCGTTTTTGTTTTTTGCTGTGTATTTATGAATATTAACTTGCTGATAGCTACTTTCCATAATTTTTTTTTTGCTGATAGCTGGTTTTGCTCTTTAGGTTTGGTTGGCTACCCTAGCGATGACATCAATAAGTTTCTTTGGATGGTCCGCATTGGAGGGGGTGTATTCCCTCATATCAAGGAACCCGATTACCTGGTATGCACTTGTGTGCTTAAAAATGATAAAGTATCTCAAAAAAAGATGATGAACTGAAATTACTTTTTCAGAAGAATCAGAACCTCTTTCTGTGTTGATTTTATCAGTGACAAATGTTGTCATATGTCCTAACCTTTGTTGATAGATCCTAGTTAGAGGATGCCGGGGAAAAGAAAGGGCGGACATAGGTGGCTTTTCCTGTTAAGTTTGAAATTGAACGATGGGTCTGAGAGAGTTATTAAAAGTGTTCAAAACTTGTTCCCTAGTATATCTATTTTCTTGAACCATATTTAAATTTGAAGAAAATAATTAAAATGTCCAAAAGCACTTTCAGTTAGAGGATGCTGGGGAAAAGAAAGGGCAGACCAAAGGTAGCTTTTCCTGTTAAGTTTGAACTTGAGCAATGGGTCTGAGAGATTTTTTAGAAGTACATCAGTCACAAAAGAAAACTTTCTAGTAGATTGCTTCCTTTTTTCTCTAGTTTTTGCCATTAACAACTTTCATGTTATTGCAGAGGGATGGACAATATCGTATTGATTCACAGGCTACTCCGACAATGTTGAACTGCCTCATGTACAAGCTCTCATATTATAGGTATGTCATTCACAGCCTACTTCTATTATTTCCTCTTGCGATGCTAATATTGATTAATCCAAATGTGTCCTTTTCACTTTTCAGATTTGTAGAGACTGATGGACAAGGCTATGATAGGGTGAGGCAAACCGAAATTGGGAAAAAGCATTTCAAACTCACTCATTTTGAAGAGGTTAGAACTTTATTAAACTCTTTTCATCAGTCAACTCCATCGACATACAAAAACAAATCTTAGAAGGTGTTTAGGTTGGATTAATATTGGATGCTTAATTTGGACTCCAAGGATGCTGTCACTTTTGGATTTTTTTTTTCTTTTCCAAATTTGTTCTATAGTTCCATGTTTTAACTTGTGGTGCCTTTATATCTTCAGGTGTTCACCACTCACCATTGGATGGTAAGGATATACAAACTGAAGCCTCCGAAGAACAGGCTGCGTGGAAAGACGAAGAAATCGAAATTGGTGAGTAAAGCAAGCGAGTACACATTCCTCTTCGCAACGTTCTCGTCTTTTAACCTTTCATTCACTGATGAATTATGTTCCCTGTTTGCGCAGAAATCTAGCTCAAGCAGCAGAAGCAGAACAAGTATGAAGAGAAATCCATGGCACTGAGATTGTAGCATCAGATCAGTTGTCTTTCACACAGCACCCTGTAGGGTAGAGGCAAAAGTCAACCACAGATAGAGTCAACCAAGAGATTGTTCCATTGTTTTTTTTTTGTTTTTCCCATTTTTGTTTCAGAGATTGGAGAATAGAAGAAACCTAGTTTTGTTTTGTTTTTGTTTTTTTTGTTCAGTTAATGAATACTTAATTACTTATGCTCTGGAAAGTAGCCTCTTTCGCCTGAGTTAGTGGTGTAACAAAAAGAGTTGTTATGGGCAGTACGGATGTTTTTTTTTTTTTTTCCCCCACTTTGCTCCATTTTTCACTATATACTTTTCGCCCCATTTTCACTCTTCTGATCAACTGGTATTATGTTTTCTCCGTCTCAACAGGACAACTGCTATATTCGTAGATTTGTGAATCTCATGAAAACAAGGAACGATATTTAGCATGGCTGGTACTGCAAATTGTTAAAATTGCTTGTTTATGGAGCTAAAATCCATCTACGTTTGCCTTCTTTACACATTTATTTCATCAACATTTCATCAAATTGAAGTTTGAATTGTTTTTTCATCTCATGGTGAGACATGAGAGTAATTTTCAAAAGCCTCAATTTCACCAACAGACCGAACGAAAGATGCGTCAATACATAGATGCGCTGTTACATTTCAGATTGGCATCTGCCTGAGCATTGAAGGCATGAGTATAGGATCGGATGGTTAACAAATCCTGAGTCTTATACTGATTGTCCCGTTTTATTCAGGGACATGGATGCAATAGAGAGAAGGAAAAACAAAAAAGTCAAACCACCAGAACTGTGTAGATTCTTGTGCAATGCAATGAGAGCAATCAAACATTCTATCATCCACCAGTTAAATTTCAAGCTTCCCAAACCAAAAATTCGGAGCCTATTAACACAAAACAGTATAGCAGAGAAGCTCACTCTTGACTCTACAGCTCTAACTCTGCTGAAGTTCCAAAAAAAGAAATCACATCCCCTACAACTGACCAAATAAGCCAGCAATTTAAATCACTCTTTCCGAACAAACTTCATTCCTGTACAATATAAGAATATATGTTGCCAGTATAGAAACCTGAGTATGACAGTTGAGTAGCAGCAGAGCCAGAAGAAACCGAGAATCGTTTTTACCTAGCAGCATTGCATCTCCAGTCAGTCATTACCTCGTGGCAAAAGAATTGTTAAAGTCTCTTTGGCAAGTCATAGGTCTTCTTTAGGAACTTCGATGCTGCCTCATCACACCGGTAGCACAAAACTCGTAGGATTGTGTTGGGCTCAGTTGGACTCCATCTTTCAGGGGTAGGAGGCAATGGAAGCTTTGATTTAGCTGATGAGCCAGAAATTTCAAGAATCGAGGTCCTAAACTGGTCAATTAGGCTCACAGTGTCTGTACAGAACAAAGTGAGGACGCCCCTAATTGTGGTTGAGAACTTCTCTATCAATTCGGCTGGCAGTCCATCACCGTTGGACCAAAATAAGTCTGTCAAGAGGTTAAAATCTTCATCTAGGATCGCATAATCTTCCACAGTGAATGCCCGAGAAGGACCTCCTGCAAGTAGGACTAATAGGAAACCTGCAAAAGAAGCTTTCATCACATCTGAGATAAGCCGTGTCCTCACTCTGTCATGTACAGTTGAAGAAACACCCGCCAGGTACTTGTCAAGCTCCTGAAGAAATGGTTCGATCCTGGCTGATGAAACTTCACCAACATAGAGGCCATCCCACAACACATGACCGAGATCCTGGAAAACCACCTTGTATGCTGTTAGCTCACAAAGTTCTTGGACTCCTTCTAAGCAAGAGGCAGAAGAAAGGTCGAAAACTTTGACATTAGTATTTGGAGTATCATCCACTTCTGCAGAGCCTGAATTTCTAAGATACTCATTTATCCTCTTTGTCAAAACTTCCAACTCAATTCGGATATGGTGTAGAGTGTTGATTCGACAACATAGCTGTGGTATCCCAGCAGAGTTACCCCCATTAGAAATCCCAACCTGGGCCATCTTTCTCTGCAACTGCTGTAACTTGTCCTTTTTCTTAAATACACCATTTAACTTTGACCTTCTTGAGCATCGAGTCAGAGCAGGCATTGCTGGAATGAAGGAGCTTCGAGTGCCTGCCAAGTGCCAAAGTAAAGCAGGTTCCACTTAGTTTAGATGAGAAAACTACAAAATTTTAAACAATTACAATTGAAAATATTCTGCTGATTAATACATACCACAACCAGACTTCACCTTCAAGACATAATTCTTAACACACATATCAACTCCAGTCATTAATTCAGGAAGAAGAATGGAATGCATAGGGATTGGTAGAAGAAAAAAAGCTTCAAAAGTTTCATCGACCATCCGAAGAACTTCAACAGCAGAAGGAGCGAACTGCTCTTTGTTGGCCTGTGGATCCCAAGCCTACAGAAATGGGAATTCGAGAAGATGAATTACCAAGATATTTCACTTGCCAGACAAAAGAAACAACATTTTAGGAATATATGCACCAAAATCCAATCAAAGAAGGCAAGTGGAAACGCGACTTTGCTCCACCATATTTGGCCAAACCAAAGACGAATCAGAAATGTGATTATAGAATAATAAAGGCAAGCAAGGAACAAAGCACAATAAAAAAAGGAAGTTAGATTTCTTAATGGTTTCTTTTACATCGTACCTTGAATTGCATTTTCTTACATGCCCTACACGGTCATTTAAGTCTCAGATCTGTATGCCTATGGAATGTTTCTATTTTTTTCTTTAAAGTTTTATAGAAACACATATTCTGCCCAAAACTTGTTGGTAAAAGGCTTTATGGTGGTGATTGAGGCTTTTTAAACCAGAAGTTGAGCAATGTGTAAGCTGCTCAGACAAGCCATAAGCAGGCTGGAGAGGATTTTACACTTACTTTGAACAGCCAGAGTTGTTCACGAACTATTTGCCTTAAATAACACATCTATTTAAGCATACATGAGCATTTCAGCAGTAGATTAACTTACATGTGAAAAAGCCCATTATGAACAAAAACTTTAGAAGTTGTCAATTTTCCACACTTTATAGTAGTTTCTTCTTTTGTTTTCTCCATTTTGTTAGGGTAAAGGAGGACACAAACGAGAAACCGAAAGGAAACAATGAAGAGAGAACACTTGAAGCCTTGAAGCCTCCATCCACAAAAAGATGCAACCACTCAAGGCACCTTTCTCCATATGTAACAAATGGTGGCTTAGATCCCCTATTACATACTTCTGATCTGTCTAAAGTGAGTACTAAAGAAAAGTTTGGGCAGCAGACACACGTCTGAAGAAATTATAGGTGACATCTGGCATGGTCATATCACTCAATTCAATCATCAAATTGTAAATTCATCAGATGAAACATCAAGTGAACCAGAACAAGTCTAAGCAAAGAAGAACCATTAAGCTCTATGGGGGGAAAAAGGCGTAGAAATAGTTTAAAATTAAAATTAAATTACTTACTTTTAGTCTCAACTTCTATCCCAAGTATTTGATGAATTTAAGTTGATTTATCATCATCATTGTCATACTGCACCTATCCCAACTTATGTTGGGGTCAGTGACATGAATTTACAGTGTCAATTAATTGTCTAAAAGTAAACACTATGCAAATAGTGAAAGAAGTTTGTGTCTTAAACTAAATAGTAATCCATCATTTCCGAACCCCCAAACAGAAACCAAGCCCTACATATTATACTTGCTTTATGGAAAACACAGGGTGTAAGTACCTCCGTCTTCAGACTACGGTCAACCCATTCCTTTAGTGTATCAACTCTAGTTTTTATCCATGACTTCACAAGGTTGGCAATAAGAGTGTCAGCTTCATAAGGAGCCATCTCTCTTATTATTGACATCCCACCATCCTCGCTATGAACAGAATCTTCAACAGCAATTTGTACTAGATCCTTCTCCAACTTGTCAGCAGCTCTTAAAACATATATTGCATCAGGTGTCAACTCAGTCATACTTGAAATAAATCGCTTTAGCTCAGCCCCGTAACATGAATGAAGGGTGGCTACAGCTGCACCTGCTGCTAGAGGGTGCCATCTTTTTAAAATGGGGCTAAATATGGCCTTCTCAGTGAATGCAAATGTGGTAACATCCTCTGCAAGGATGGCCAATACAGGAAGTTGATTTGGCTTATTCTTGGACGAACGCTTGACATATCTTACTCTCTCCATCATCTGTCTACATACAGATCAAACACAAATCTGAGTAACACATTTGACAACCACCGAAGTGAGGAATGTCTCTAAAACTTCGTATTCTTCAATCATTATACTAGTATATCACAGAGAAAAAGAAGATGCCAGGAAGGAGGTGGTTTGACACTAATCCAAAAAAAGATTGCATGATCATTTAATGCACAAACCAACAAAGAATATTCCCCAAATTGGTCAAAGATTGGAGGAAAAATATAAAATCCTGGCTGATCAAAATGGCAAGAACATCATACCAAATGACACAATTAATAGCTCAAAAGTGGCAAATAACAAAAACCATGTTCTGTAAAGAAACATGTGATCTCTTCAATGACATGCAACTTAATATTTCAGATATACAGAATATGTGTCTGGATCTTAAAGTCCTAAGAACTCTCTCCTGCCATACTATTCACAGAAGCATGAGGATATACACATTCTTTAAGATCTTCCCTTTCATATTTAAGAACATCAAACAGAAAGGTTAAATACTTGCCTGGGAGAAAGCAGTACGCGAGGATGACCGAACATATTTATCAACTCTTCCATGAGGCACATTAGTTTCCTTTTTCTTCTTATGATAATCTTGAGAGAGAGCTTCTTCTGCTATTGTAGCCGCTAGGACACAAAGGGTAACAACACTTTCCATTACCTCTGTATTATCACTGTTGAAAATATCATGGTAAGAGAAAAGCTTTTTCTCTGTCCAACCCAAGACTGTGCTCAATGCAGAACTTAGAATCTTGCAGTAATAAGGATCTTTAGTTGCTCTGGCATCCTTTTCAACTTCTAATAACATATTATTGGCAGCAAACAACAGATCATTTTCCACTTGCCCAGTCACCACATAACGATTAAATAAAGTCCAGAAGAAACAAAGATTGTGCAAGATAGGGTTTATTCCAAGTATTGTCCAAGTCTTCTTTATAAGTTCAAGAACTTCGTCAATCTCTTCAACAACCAATGTTTCATCATTCACATCGAAACACGATTCTAGTAGAGACAGGTAAAGTCTGAGATTCAATGGATATCCATCTGCCCAGTGGCATGTCTCAGAAGCTGACCCATCAAAAGTTCTGGAAGCAAGAGAAATAACGACATTACGGAGTACTTGCATAGATTCACTGTTCTTCCCGGTCTCCATTGGCCTCTCCTGAGCTCTACTAAGGATCTGTCGCAGATGTTGGGGTGCTTTGTCATTCTTGTCCAGTGGCAAGTGAGGATGCAGAAGGAGCCCAGCTTCAAGAAGCTTCAAGTTTCTCCTTTGCCAATTCTCATATTCTTGTTGAGTGGGAAAATCTGATTGCTTTAACTGCTGCAACAGCTCAAGTGGCAGAACAAAAGAGTCCATCCGCCTTCCAAGCTGATACAGACAGAAGTCATAATACTAGAAACCAAGTCCAAAAAATTACAAGAACTTTTAAATTACTTCTAAATTCAACTTTCAACCCCTTGTCTAGTGTGGATCCAATCATCATGGAACTAGCATGAGATCCTTCTCATTGAAATAAGCATACAAATACAGAACTTAACTTTCAGAAACTCATTTGCTCCAAACATTTCTATCATCAGTCAACCGAAAAATTAACCAACAAGTGGGATATCAAATGCAATCAGAACAACCCAGAAAATTGAGCAAACCTGTGCAGCAGCAATCCTTAAAAGTGCCCTCCGAATCCTTGAATCCGCCTGATTCGACACCCCCATCTGCACTCTCACCATCTCCCCAACACTACCCGCGTTCATAACTCGCTCCTGACTCACCGACTCACCACCCGCCCTTCTCTCAGACGACTTCAACCCAAGAGCCTTCTTCACCTTGCTCGCCGCCGTCGAAGTCAAGGACCGCTGCAACGACGCCGGAGCATGAACCAAACCTCTTTCCCTCGTCCGCTCGGTCTGAGAGACGTACGTCAACGGCTTCCCGCCGGAGCTCCGACACGCCCCAACCAGTATCTCATACGCGATTTCCCGAAGTTCCGAATCGGAAAACACAATAGCGACGTCGCCAAACGGGCAAGGGAGGGACTCGGCGGTGGAATCACCGCCGTTGACGAGCCGGTCTCTGAACTTAGCGGACATGGCCAGTGAGTGGGTTTGCTTCAAAATCGAATTGGAGAAGATCGAATCAGTGAAGAGAGGGTTTATCAGAAAAGGGTCCGAGTGAGGTGGGATTTCTACATTGGCAGTGATTTGGGGTGAAAAAGAAAAGCGAAAACAGATTGAAGTTGCTTGACTTTAAAGGAAACTACAATGGACCTTTTCTTTATGCAATCGCTGAGCAAAAGACGACCAGAGTTTAGAGAGAGAGAGAGAGAGGAGAGAGAGACTCTCGAGTTGAGTGAGTCAGTTGAACACGTAAACTCGCCGGACGTCTGAATTGCCCTTGAATTGGTAAGAAATGTTCAATTGACACCCTAAACTATATCTATTTCTCTTCAAGACTTCAACAGACAATAGGCAATACCCTAAAACATTTAAGAAACTAACGGCTCTGTTCGCAAAACCTCCGTTAGGCTAATATCAGGTTTTGGGAACATAGATCAAATCACACACCAGCTTATTAAATTAAATTAAATAAACCCTAAACCCAAAACTTCTATTCCTGCTCAATTTCATCCTTGTCTCCAACATACTCAAGCAATTCCTCTCGATTGAGCAACGTCTGTTGTTCCCCAGCCGTGCCACCTCATCCTAACCTTTTAGCGCCAACTCCCCCTCGTCTTTGCGTCGTGGGATTGCCACATAACTCAGATCTGACACCTAGATCTGCTTTGACTGCGTCACTAGAGCAGGAAGCGAGAACACCGAGAAGGCGCAAGTCGGGTAATGCGATGGCAGACGGCACGAACGACGAAGTGTGTGGCGGTGGACGGTTCAACGACGGACAGCAAGGGTGGGTACAAGTGCGGGATGGGAAGGGCGGGTTGGGATGGGGAGGTGTGGGTGTGTGAAGTCGGGAACTCGCTCGGGTCGTCGATAAAGGGTGGGTGGAGGTAGCGTGGTCGGCGGAGGGCGATTGGGCGAAGTCACAAATTCAAGACAATTTGTGGAGACGGGGATGAATTTAACCAGCAAACAAAGTTTGGGTGCAAAGAGTTAATTTATTTATTTTAGAGGTTGGTGTGAGGTTTGACAATGATTGTCAAAATCTGATATTCACAAAACCAAGGTTGGTTTTGCGAACAGAGCGAGCAAGACTATCTATTAGTAACAAGAACATAACAAATGTTTTATGTTTATGCTATTCTTACCTAACAATAATTCATTTATCTGCACTTCACAGTGGTGTAGATTGTAAAATTTATATGAATTTAAAAGATCGTAACATCGAGCAAACAAAAATGAGTTATAGATCGATAACTGTCTAACTTCATGAAAAAATGAAAAAGTAAACAGTGATTATAGGTAAAAAGATAATATGTCTAGAACATTTCACAATTTATCTGTTAATTTTAAAACTTTAGGATCAATGCGCAAATGGTAAAATAAAAGTCAATGAGAGGTTTAATATTTTCGTAATTCCAAGAAAAAGTAAAATACAATAAATCAGGATGTTGTCAGTTTTGTGACACAATAATTAGCGGATATTATTCATTCACAACAATTTTATATGATTACATTTGACTTAAAGTTTTAATTAGCCAACACATATTATATCTTAATATTTAGGCTACTCACACCAAAAGAGTAAAGGACCACAAAAACTTATGAGTGAAAAAATTTAGGGGTCTCTCTCAAAAAAGTAAAAAACTAAATGCAAATACTCCATTCGTCACAAAAAAGTTATACATATTTCCTTTTTTTATTCTTCTTGGAAATTATACATTTTCCTAAAATAGAAATTTATCTTCTCTAAAATTATCAAATTATTCATACTTTATCTTTATGATCTATCTTATTTTTTGGACAACCTCAACTCAAAAGTAATTATATCAAACAATATAGTCATACATTCATTTTAATCTCTGCATCTACATAAAGTGGAACATTATTTGGGGACCGGTGGAGTATGATAGTTATATCATTAAATAAAGTAGAACAAAAAATGAAACAAATAGAAATCATTTTTCTTCTACAATAAATTGTACTCTCTCCTATAAAGATTATTATGTTTAATTTTGATGTTTCAAGTTGGAGTATTTGACTCAAAATTTTGTTAAGATAAATGATGCAAAAAATGCATAAAAATATTAAAAAATTTAGATTGCAAATTATGATAAACATGTGAATAATTTAACTTCACATGTCTATAAATTCATAAAAATAAATGATAGATTAAATACTATGAAAATAATAAAAAATAAACTGCAATCTTTATAAGACAGAAGAAATATAATTTTATGATTTCATGAAATAAATGAAAACATAAAAAATAGTTAATATAGGAATAAATTTTCAGATTTTACCATATTAACTCTAAGACTTTAAGGACCAATGCGTAAAATGATTTCCATCATATTAGGATGTTGTGATTCAATGTAGATGAGCGAGGTTTCTATTACCCGCGCTTCGCAACGGGTTTATATCAAAAAAAATATTCTTCATAAGTATATGATCTAGTTAAAATACAGGTTAAAAAAGTAACTCTTAGCCTTATTACAAAAAAGTAACTGTTAACAATGTCAAGCTTAATTTCAAAATCCTAAAAAAATGAGCATACAACTTGTAAGTAGAACTTGACATTAAAAAAAGAAAAGAAAAAAAGAAGAGAACTCTAGAATTGCAGCAACTCTTTTATATACCTCAAACAATCTTGAGAAAATTGGGAGTTGAAAGGAAGTAATCTTCCTGCCTGAAAAATCAAGAAGCATGACCATGAGTTTCAAAGACATACTAATACTTAAGAGCATATAACCAATACAAATGCAAGAGCATATATAGTCAAAAAAGACTTTTTATAGGAAAACTTCATCGCCAAATATGTCCCCTAGAATTTGAATCCTTTTATTCAAATACTCCATTCTAACTTCCCAGGAGTCTCTCTTTCAGCCCGTACTATTTTCCATAGTCCATTACCATCATCGGTTCCTTGTAGGTGACTAAAAAGAAAGCATGTAGTACTACCATTGAACAAAGAACACAATAGCACATAAAGAAGAACAATCTTCAGGTACAACTACAGATTACAGTAAAGTACTGCCCGAAACTTGTAAAGCCCTTGAAAATCTTAAATGTCCTAGTCGTGCATTGTTTACTCAAAAAGCCAAAAAGGAGCAGCTGGTGAGAACTCTTTCAAATTGACTCTAAAGATGAAAAGAGCACCTATTGAGAACTCTTTAACATTTAATGTGTATACACAAAAATGCAAAAAAAAAAAAAAACAACAACAACAACAAAAGTTTTGAGCTTATAACTTGTTCTAGTGGTGCATTGTTTACTTGTTTTCCTTTTTTGCTTTTTTCACTTCTTCCATGTATTCGCTATTGTAATCAAAGTTTGGCATGAGAGCGAGACTGGCTATATACCTCGAAGTACTCCTTTATTGAAGGGTAACCAACAGATCAATAATTCTCTCCATAAATGTTAGAAACCAGAAGATTGAAATTCTTTTAGGTTTTTTATCGAATATATAGAAGATACCAATAAATGAAATCTAATTTGCTGTAAAGAACCTCAATGAGGAAAGAAAAACGACCGATGGTGTTGATACTCATGTTCCTTGCAACAAAAATAATAACAGTAGAGATATTAAATAGATACTATTTCAAGTTGCAACCTAACTTTTCAAGCCCGTGAGTATTTAAATTTGTACCTTGACAAAGCACCCGTCTCCATATACATAACCAGCTTGTACTGTAGGCATGTAAAAAAAATCAGGAATTGAGTTGAATAAAAAGTGAGTGATGAAAGCTAAAATGAAAATAAAAAACAAAGCTAACCAGACAGTATTTCTTGCACATTGATTTCTTTCAACAGTCGAAACCTATCTTCAGTGCAAAAACCTCATCAGCTTTCATCCCTTGTGCCGCATTTCTCTACACGCAAAACACCAAACCTTATTTTAGATAGAGTGAAGAGTTCGAAGTATCAGAACAATATTATGTGGAAAACTAAGTAAAATAGGGAAAGATAATGGGAACCTTGAATTCCATGTTGATCGATCGAGCCGAAGGACCCAAGCACGTGGAGATTGTTGGGCACACTGTTTCTCTATCTGGTTATGAAAGGAATGTGTCATTTGCACACAAAAAAAACAGAGCAGCAACCGAGAGAGTAATTCATAGAAGAAGATCTGGAAGATGGGGAGAGCTAGGACAACTAATAATGTGAAGCAGACACGAGGGCAAGGTAACAACCAGAATGTATCAGTAACTGACTCGTAGCTGGCAAAAAAGTATGAATAAGAGCTAAACATAGACAACTAACTACATCAAATAAAGAAGCATGGGGCATTCACAACAAACGCAACAAACAATTTAACTCAATAATTGGTCATAAACAGTCTCTCAATCTCTCTCTATCATTTAGACCACCATTTAGTAAAAAAAATCTCTATAAATTTAGCACAACCTTTAAGCAACATTGTGAATCTACTTGTCACCATTAATGCCTTTTATATTTGAAATAAGTGAAGTTCATGAAATGATCTGCTATCTCATTTTAAGTGGGATTAGACGCTCAAAGGCAGAAAATATGAGGATTTTATAATAACAGTACATAAGACACACTCCTAAAACATAAGGAAAGATAATGAAACATCAACATCCCACATATTAACATGAAAAAAAATATTAAAACCTGGTTAGACTTCATAGAGTCAACAGTTAAGTACTCACTTCTTATCCATTGGCCACCATAAGTTCACTGCATGATCAACCAAAGCGGTCTGCCTCGCTTTGTTGTAGATTGGAGATGAAAGGCAAGATAGGTTAGAGAAACGAAAGTTACAAAAAGTGCATGAATGAAAACTTGGAAGTTTTAGATGATAAAATGTTTCTATGAGAAGGACATGGCAAAAGGAAAATAGGAAAGACTACCTCATAGGTAAACCTTAGATGTGCCAAAAACTGGTCAATTTTCACTTCAATTAGTTTTTCAATATTACATGATTTCTTATGTGTGATTTCCATCACAAAAGGTCTATGTGGCACCATCCTTCCACGGTTGCTAGCACAAGCTATAAGCTATGCGAAAACACATGCAACTTAAATACCGTAAATGGCATCAAGCAAGACTAATAGTACAACAAAAGAAAATCAGAAACAACCTTTGTAGAAGG